>VZSE01004115.1:18590-72313 GCA_013398275.1 Promerops cafer | reverse complement strand
GTGGTGAGAGCACTGTACATGGAAGGAGCATGTCACCATGGCAGAGTTTCTCCGGGCGGTGCCATGTGTGACAAGGAAGCATGGGGAGTTCTGTTTCGTGGGGAGGACTGTTTCGTGGGGAGGACTGTGGTACAAGAGAGACTCCTCTCTCCCCTGATGGACTGAGAATTGATTACTTGAGTGAGGGTGACTTGATCTGGACTCCAAGATTTTTGTCTCACTGTGCTTTGGTGAAATTTGGGTGGGAGGAGGAGGAATGGTTTAAAAAGTTTTCATTCTGTTTCCTGTGTGTTTCTGATGTTAGTTTATAGTTTAATAAAGTTTTTTTTTTCTCTCTTTTTCTAAGTTTGAGCCTGCTCTGCTCTGTTCCTGGTCGCATCTCACAGCAGTTAGTTATAGAAAATACATTTTCATGGGGGCACTGGCATTGGGCCAGTGCCAAACCCTGACAACAACGTTGTGGGAGTGGGTTTCTCAGCCTTACTGTAATAGAAAAGAACACAGTGACCCCTTCTAACAAATAATGAGCTTCAAACGTATGTGTACCCATGGCTTCTAGACTAATGAAAAACTGAGATGAGAGCTGTCTTCATCTTTCTCCCAACAGCAGTGATAGAAGGGGAAGAAGGAGCACAGAGACTACTTCTAACGCTGTTCAAACTCTCAGCCCAGTCCCGACACTGACTGGACTCAAGTGCCCTGAAAAAAATGCTGAAGTAAACCCAAAACAGTGGGTCTTCATTAGCTAAGAAATTCTGAACTACAATTTTGTAAAGGAGAGAAATGCAAGTATGATAGTCTTTCCATCTGGCCTTCTTTCTCCATAGGCTGACCCAAAAGGAAAGACACTATGATACGCTTCACAGCGCAAGCTCGTATTCATTCCAGGTGAGGTCTTCCTCTTTCCATAAGCTTCCGTCTAAGCTAGGTACAATGTCCTGGCATTGAACATGCAGGACAGCACATCAGTATCCTTCTAATAAAACAAGATATGCAAGAGCTTAGTCCTTCCATGTACTCACATATGTATATGTATATGCATATTCACATCTACAAACACACACCTCTCAGTCCAAACAGATTTGAAAAGAGTGTGATGAAGACAAGAAATAGTGGTTGAGTGGCAAAATCTTATTAATTTCAAGCTGTATTCACAGTGGTGAGACTGATGCTGATGTCTTGATGTTTGAAAATACTTCTCCCCCTCCGCTATTTCAACCTACTGTTGGTAGGTTTGTCCCACCTGTCATTGTTTCCAGAGATATCTCTGCTACTACATAATTTAATCATTCCAGCTGATGTGTCAAGCAGTTAAATGCATTATTAGTTTAAAATGGATAGGACAGTTTACACTGAAATAGTAGACTTAGGTTTAGGTGTTTTAATTTTTACACACAAGAAAAAAAATGAAAATGGTTGTTCAATTTAAATAGTAACATTTCGTTATCTGCTGCCTCAGTTCTGTTCAGAAAGATGCTCAAGTGTCCACCAGCTTTTTAGTGACGCTCACAACATGTATCTAAAATCCAAGAAATGTATATTGAATAAAGGCAAATGGAAAAATATGTAACTCCACATTTCTGATGAAGTCTTATTTGAACACTAGATGATAAATTCAAATACAAATGGCAGGATGTGAAAAAGCCACACAAGACTTTTCAATTAATTCATCAAGTGCAGTATTGCAAAATTTTAGGAGTGAGTTAAGATAGATAGTGCTATAAAGAGGTTTCAGACTTGTTCAGTGTAAGTGTTCCATGAATTCCTTAAGAAAGAGACTCTGGGAGTACTATTTTAGAGTGGTGCCTAGTGAATCAGTGATTTAAAGTAATAGGAGTCATGTGACTAAATCACAAGGCACCTCTCTGAAGAGGCACCCTTAAGACCTTGCTTGGCTGATCTCTTCCAAGGTTGAGTACACCCTAATCCAGCTGTTTCTGATACCAAGTATAACATTAAAAATTTTTCTAAATTATGATGGGATTCCTGCTGTGCTATAAAATCACATCAACTTCTGCACTGAGGCTAGTATTTAATTCTTAAAAAAAAAAAATAATTCCTGCAGGATATCATAGAAAATTCTACACCTTGAGTGTTGAATATGTCAGGTGGTGAATTTGCTCTTCTCTTCTGAAAGTAGAGTCCATTCCTGTAAAAAAAAAAAAACAAACAAACAGAAAAAAATTAAAATGCAACCATGAAGACAGCATTTTTTTAAAAAAAGTGCTTTACTCTGGTGTACTTTTGCCTATGCAGAATAAAGTACTTCACCCATTTTTGTTATGTTGATGCAGCAAAAGAGATAATTTGCTAAAAGATAGATGCTTTACCAGGAGGCAGCTAAGAGGACATATTCATTTCACCTTAAGAGGTGCTTATATACAGAAGTGCTACTGCTATAGAATAAATGATTCAAAATGAAAGTACTGCATTGGGATGCACTCAGATCCCTGAGGAATGCTCCTGCTCCTGTGCAAAGGTACTTCCTGTTTCATATTACAAGCTCAAGTTTGGTGGGGGCTGTTACTGGCTTCTGCCCTCCTCCTCAAATTCCACAAACTGAAAAAGCTGCATCTACACAGCTATGCACAAACAGGTTGAAGCTGTGTACTCCACTCCCTATCCCTTCAGATTTGTGCTCCATTGACCCTGATTTGCACTGCTTTGGGAATAGCTTAAGGTACACAAAGAAAAGCTGCTCTTGTTTCAGAAAGAGAAAGGGCTTAATACAGAAATACATGCAGTTAAAACCATAATTTTAATTACACAAACAGTATTTGTTATGCAGCGCAGAGTCAAGTGTATCCCATTGTTTAAACATGGCCCTGACCAAACACTGACCCCTTGCTGCTATTGCAGCTTCAAAAAGTTTCTCCTTCACCTTTCCTCTCACAAATCCTCTGTAAAATTTTCTGCAGATGGAAATACTGTGATCTAAAATTTTGTTTGACCTAACCCTGATGTCTACAGTCTCTTACCGTCACAAAAAGCACTGATGTTAACAAACAGGTTTCATCATCTAGCAATTTTCTCAGCCACGCATCCTTCTAATAAATTACCTCAGTTTGGCATTTGAGAAGTTTCATGAAGTGGATGCACACTGGATTAATCACAAAACAAATCTCAAGGAGTTAAGCAAACTGTTATTGATATCTTTCAGCCAGAACATTCTTGAGTCTTGAACTAGCAAACGTGAGCCACTGCACACTTTCCATTTACCTTTGTAGTCTTTAGTATTTGGTAGCAAATTTGTCTTTGGAAAGCTGCAGCCACCCCCAGGACCAGGTCTATGTGAGATTGTAAGAGTATATGTAGGAACATCTCACAGAACATAACAGCTTCTGTAGAAGACTGATGCTTAGGGCAGAGAGGCTTTGCTGATGGAAATAATGTATCTACCCAGGCACGGACAACAAAGATTATCAGCCACCAAAAGGAGAAAGGCAGCTGAAGAGCTGCAGAAGAAATTGCCTTGATAACAAAACCTAAAGTGGCTGTGTAATGCAGCATCCACTGAAGTTCAGAAATAGCAGTATCAACTGATATCTGATAAGGCAGAATCACCCTTCACTCTGTAAAGGAGTCACACACACTGATCTGCACACACAACATGATTTGTGTATACAGCAATTGTGGGATGAGATTTTTAATAGTTATTAACTTTCATCAAAATATCAAAGTATTATGTATTATGTATCAAAGTATTATGTTCTATGCATGCTGAACACAGAAATCAGATGCATTTGGATCTGATGGAGGTGGGATGCAGATGCAGGTCTCTTGTTCCTGCCTAACTCTTGGCAGGAACTCTTGTTCCTGCCTTGTTCCATATATGACCTTAAATTTGCAGTTAATGAGTGTGACATACAAAATGGTATGAAAAAAGCTGCATCATAGTTTCTTTTCTGTAGTCTATGTGCTTATCCTGTCTCTGAGAGAACTGTATTACTTTGGTCCTTCAAAGAGTGGTGTCTCTATAAAAGACCAAAACAAAAACTCTGAGGAAGCAGCAATTATATGATAGCAACCAGAACAACTCTTGTTCCTAGGTAGGTGTGTAGCCCATCTGTAGGTCACACCTGCACACTCAGCAGTTGATCCCATGTTCCCTTTTCTATTAAGGAAACTCTTAGTTTGCAACATATTGGACGGGTGTCCAGGTTACGAAGGAAACAAGTTTGGAGAGTGACAAAGGGTGCAAGAAAAAGTGCACTTATGGGTATGACTTTGAGACCACATTGGACTGTAAGAGCTTCTCATCTTTCCAAGGGCTCCATTAGATTATGTACTGACTTCCTGGGCAAGGCTGGGTAGAAATTTCCCTTTCATTATCCCTCCAGAAAAGAGGATACCTTTAACCTTAGTAATTTTAGAGAGCCAGTTTACAGTAAAGATGCATATAGTTGTATTGGCAGAGCAAAGTTAGGCAGGAACAAGAGCAAGACTATTGTTGTGTCTTCCCTGCTGCTGCCAGCAGAATGGGCTACACCAGTCTTTCGCAGCTCTTCCAATGCTTGGACATCAGATCCTCACTTGGCTTCATCCTTAGGCTCAGATATACAACAAAGATATTTAATATCCCATCAGGTTTCATTTATGGTATATACGAACAAATGCAGCAAGAAGTGAAGGTTGGGCTTGTGTGTGTTTATAAGAATGTTCATTGCAGATGACACAGAGAGCCATCAACTCACACAGGAGCAGGTCCCAGGAGCAGAAATGCAGTAAAGACTGAAAAAAGAAAAGCCAAAGCAAGTGAGAATATACCATTTCCCCCTGACAATAATCATATCCGAGGAGGTTTATTATCCACTCCCAAGCACCCAGAGGTCTCTTGGCTTGGTCAGGTACTGAGCAATGGGGGTCTATAGAGCTCAGCAGGAGCTAACCCCAAAGGGAATCTTGCTGGCCTGGAACAGGGAGATAAATGTTGATTGAATAAGGCATGGTTCATAAGACTTTTGTCTTCACTCCTCATTGTGGGTTGGTTGGTTTTGTTATAAAACTAATTAGCATACATGTGGAAGTATTTTGTGGAAGCAGCTTAATCCCAAGCAAATGTGAAAATAAGCCTGTATTTTTTCTAGGGACTGATTTACATTAATTATCTTCTACTTTAAAAAACCTCACAAACTCTTTTTTTTAAAATCATTGTTTCTTTGTGGAAAAATGAAGAACAGAACACATCTGTAAAACACTGTACATACAAATTTCTAGCATTTCCAGCAAGCATGTATTCTCCAAAGGCAGAAAGGCTTGGATTTAAGTAAAAAATGCTACTTCACAACCAGCTAAAGTCAGAGACCTCAGTTTACATCTAGCTACCCAAATTACTAGCTTCATTCTCAAAAAATTATGACCTTCTGAGAACCAGACTTAATTTTAGGAACCTATATGTGGATTTAGGTGCCTAAACTTAGCCACACAGCGTTACTTTTTTTTTTTTTTTTTTAAACTTAATTAACTACAGCATTGCTCATTTGCCCACATAAAAGGTATCAGGACAGTTTGTGATCTCAGAAAAAGACTGTTTCACAAAAATTTAACCAGCAATAATGTAGCAACTTCAGACTGCAAATATCCATAATGAAAGCATATGGATTTTCTGTGTGTATGTCTGTGTTTAACTTCTGCTTTGGGCATGGCCCTTTGCCAGATCCCAGTCCTTTAGTCATCCTACGAGGGATGAAATGCACCTTTGCTGTTTTCTGAGGCATGCACTGGAGCTTTTTTACACAGCAGTTTGAATCAGTGGCAGGGATGACCTGTGTCTCTGCCCAGCATGGGGCAGGGGCTCAGCTGCAGCACGTGGATGGACCTGGGAGTCGGCACTTAGTCCCAGCTGTGGAGACCCACTTGCACACAACTAGGATCCACTCTATCCCTCATGCTTTTAAAGAAAGCTCTCATCCCTCCTGAACAAATAAAAAGAAAAAGGTGAATTGTCCACCTAAGTCAATATTATCTCATGGAATATATTCCCACAAAATGATCACTGAATAAACATCCCAAATTGTTCCACTTTGAAGAATTTCAGGCACTGCCTGGCAGCGGCAGAATATTATATATTCATAAACCTGCCTGATGCACCTGCTTCCACCTCTGCTGTGAAGAAGAGGTAGGAGTGTCCCACAGGACTTCTGCCTGTGTCCCTCTGCCTCCAGCAGCTAGGGACAGGCAAAGAGAGCAGAGATGCATTTGTGGATCTAAACATTACCTCTCCCTCCTCGTGTGAAGGGACAGAAAGCCGAGATTCCTTTCCCTCAGGCATCTCTGACCAGAGTGTATATCTGGCTCCTTCATGTTGGAGGAAAAAAGCTGCTTTTTTTTCATGACTGCTGCCTGTCTCTCTTGAGTTGGAGGTCACGGGTTAAGGAGGAAGGTGTATATTGGCAGGCTTGCCTACAAGAAGAGAAGTGTTAAGAAATGATATGTGAAGCAAACAGACAGCTCTGGTGAGGAAGATGGACTTAGCCTTACAAATCTGTGACAATGTGCACCTGGATGTCCAGGGATACTCACAGCTCTCTCTGCCTCTGGGTCCCAGTAAGGACACATGCTCTTGGCTCCTCTGCAGTCCAGTAGCCAAAGCAGGCTGGTTTGGCCAGTGCAAGTGTCACAAAATAAATAGTCATGCATCTCTTTTTTTTTTTTTAACAAATTCCTAAAATGAGCTGGTCAGACTGAAGCAGGATATACAAGCTTTAGATATTTAAAGTTAGAAACCCCCAGACCTAAAACAAGTACTGTTTGCCTCTATCCAAACCCTGTAGGAAGACTTGCCATATCACAAAACATTCAGATTTTTGCAGAACATACTCTTGTTGACAGTCTCTGGGACACATATTTTACAGCACGACCATGTTGGGCTCAGCCTTAGGGGGTCTGTAAATTTACTTTGATGGAGATAGTGCATTTCCCACAGAGATGCTGTTACTTCTGCTAGGGAAAAAAAAAATCCAAACCAGAAACTAACACATGACAAGAACAAGACTTTTCTTTCAAAAAGGGAATATTCTATAAAATCTTTTCTTCCTCTCCCCGGGCTGCTTTTACTCAAATATAAAATCCAGTTCTTCCTTTGACTTAATTATTCTATCTTCTTAATTATTCTATCTATCTTTTGACTTAAATATTCTATTTATAACCAGAGAATAGTGTCTATCCTTGTAATTTTCACTAAGGAAATATCTATATTTTCCTCGCTCATATTTTACCAGTCCTGAGTACAGAACCAACACTCTTACCCATTTCTATCAAAACCTGAGCTGTTAATGGATTTTCATGTATATTTCATTTAAAGCACTACTGTGTTTAAACACTTAGTCCTGAATGTAAAAATAGCTGGCAATCTCAGAAGTGAACATTTTATTTGTAATATGGGTGATTTTATCATGCGCCACAACATTTTTTTTACTCATCATTTATTAATATTTTATATAGCTCATCAAAAATGAAGGTTGAGGTCAGTAATTGCTGACACATAAAAGAACAAGGAAAAGGACAAGCAAGGGCATTATCCAGAGCATTGTGGACTAGCAAAAACACTCTCAGATTTTCTTTGCAAACCTTGAAATACAGTAACCACTTAAAAGGCCCAAGTAAAGGAAAAAGAAAACTTTTTTTTTTAACAATAAACATGGTTTCCAGTTTCATGTATACTCACGTGCTTCAGAAAGCATCTGGATTTTTATTGGCATCCGTTTTTACTTATCAGTTTCATTCTGTAGCCTCTATCTTTGCTTTGGTGCTGGGGAGCCTCATCTCCTCTGAGCAGACTGGTGAGCAGAAGACAGTTTTCCACTTGGCTCACAGCCCCACACTATTCATTGTTGACATGACTGTGTTTAATAATAATTCCTGCTGATTCTGTTGTGGAAAAACTTACTCTTCATAAGCTGACTAGCTTGTGGTGCCAGTGCATGTGTGTATAATTTTTTTTTCTCATTTTAAGGAACTTGGGCCCTGGTTTACAAAAGACTGCTTGAGCATGTGCTAAAAGCTAAACATACTTGTTCCCACCTTTATTTAGCAAAGCACTTAAGTATATATTGAATCTGGCTGGCTTCAAAGGGACTTATGTGCATGCTGAAGTGCTTATTGATTCAGTCTCAGCTCTCAGGAGTGAATTCTAGCTCAGATACTCTCTCAAGCCTACCTACAACTGCCTCCCCACAAGCAAGATTTATGCCTTTCACTACAATAGACTTACCAATTTACAAGTTATCACATTTCCCCTGGGTGAATACGTTGTGTATTTCAGAAAACTATACCAAAGATATATCAGAACTACCTCTCCAGAGCAGTCAGTGATCCACTTAATCTGCTTTTCTGTGTCACTTCATAATACAGCAGGGGGGAGAAAAGAAAACCTATTAAATGAGTCCATAATTATTATGCAAAGGATACCAATGGTTCCATTTCAATTACATCACAGTTTTCCTCTAATAGATACACTCTCCCTAAATAACAAAGGTGCTTCCACCTTCAATAGGAAGAAAGGAACAAGAACCATGTTTCTATATCCTTTGGTGTTTAACACATACCTTTTAAAGGACTGAATGCTATTGAAATATTAAAATACAAGACACACAACTTGAAAATCTTCATCAGCTCTTTATAAAAACAAACAAATAAAAAACCTTATGGGGTCTAGAAGGAGGAGTCAGAAGTGGGAATTGTGTCAACTCATGAGAATTATTTAGGGTAGTAGCCAAACTTAAACTGCAACAAATGTTTTCAAATGACATGCTTCCTCTGTCTCCAGAAAGACTTATTTCAAGCAAACAACAGAAGTGGACTCTACTGCATTTCCTTAGTTCAGAAGCTCTGAGCATCATTTTAGAGTGCTAACCTGTTAAGAAGGATTTTCAAAAACTGCTGTCATTGTAGCTGAAGCAGTCAGGGCATGCAGTGAAAACGTATAATTTCTTTTTGTTATAGGAAATATGATTTTGTAAAGAGCAATAGGCAGTAAAGCAGCAACCTTATCTAGTAATTCCTTTTTCTAAAAGTGCTGATTTACAGACACAAACCTTACCAAACTATTTCTCTTTGATTTTTACATGTGTTTAGACTGTTGCATCTGTTTTGGAAACACGAGGTGCATGGATTTATGGTTGGAACACCTGAGCAAGTAACACTGCTGTCTCACACCATTCCCTGGATACTGCTTGCACGGGTATCAAATACAAGCTTAAATCCACACAAGGACACCAGGTAACTTGCAATCATGACAGAATCTATAGCTCCATAAAGGTTTCTTGGTTCTCTATAAAACTTAAGAATATAAGAATAAAAAGAGCAGGCTGCAATTTCAATGAGCCAGTAGAAAAGCTTTTTCTCTCCAAAAAAAAAAAAAAAAAAAAAAAAGAAAAGAAAGTAACTTAAGTCCTGGTTTTTTGGTTTTAGTTTTTTGTTTTTTGGGGTTTTTTTTGTTTTGTTTTTGTTTGTTTTGTTGTTTGTTTTGTTTATTTTTTTTTTGTTCTAATCCATCTTCCTGAGCTTGCTGTCTGGAAATATTGCCATGAGCCTGGGCATCCTGCTTGCTGAGGAAGACAGTAAGAGCTATCACATAACACATGGAAATCTTCCCTACCACCACCCTGCTTAGTAAATGTGTTTGTGCTTTGCAAAAAGAGATAACCTGAAGGTGGCCTGATTCAAATCTACCGGGCATCAGTTTTTATATGCCTATTTATCCATGTTGTACAGTATGCAAAATAGTGTGTTGCCTTCTTTTAGAGCACTTCAGTCTATCCACACAATTTCAGAAATTCGACCCTGGTTTTCAGGAAACAAATCACCTACAATTAGGCCATTAGGGTTAGACACTTCACTAACTGATTCCAGCCCAGGATCTTTGCTGAGAGTGGCTGGGGTATCACCAACAACCTCCCTCTGCCTCCCTGGTACCTGGGCTAGCAAAACCGGCCTTTTTTTTTTTTTGTTATTTCATCAGCTTCCTACAAAATTCCAGCACTTTTTAACAGGGCAGGTCAGTGAGAAAAACTTCACTGGTATAGAGATAGCGGAAAAAATATATACAGCAGTGATATTTTTGCACGCACATGTGTACTTAGGTGCATGCAGTTAATAATAAGATGGTCCTGCCACTAAAAGAGCTATCTGTAAAACATTTACATATATCAAACTGATTCATTATTAATATACTTCCAAACTATTTCCCTGAAAGGAATATTTACTTCCCTTCCCCATTAATAGGAGTGACCTAATTGAAAGCTAAGCTTGTGGCCCAGTGCTTTCTAGGTTTAGAAACAAAACCTACCTTCCCCCTGCTAAATCAAACATCACAATGTCAAATGCTCTGCAGACGTTTCCCTCAGGAATCTGAAAGGCTAATTAGGGTGAGCCTCACCATAAAGAATACAGTTGTTAAAACAGCTTTTGTACACACTGGAGTAATGATCGTTCTCATACAGACGCAGTGATTTGTTGCTGCAATTTGCAGCCATATATCTCTCAGGAGCTAATTCAGATGTTGTTATTTATTGCATGTATGATTATTAATGATATCTTAGCAACTGCTGGAAGTGACTGGTTTCACCTCAGGAACTAAAGTATTTTAGCTCAGTGTTTACAGACCTTAGGATACATCAGTTTCCGTAGAAAATCAGTTCTTCATTTGACCTCCCCCATCTCTAACTGTAAGGCCTATACCATCATTACTTACAGAAATTTTCCTCATACTGTAAAAATTTTTGTCATCATGAAATAAGAAAAAACCCCTGTCAGTTCTTCTTTATATTGAAAAAAGTTTTTTACCAGGAAAAGAAATAAAGAAGAGGGTTTTTAAAATACCTCTGAAAAGGAGAGAAAAAGTAGTATTGTATACAAATGTACATACATAAATACTTAATTATGTGTGTAGAATATAGGGCCAAGTTCTCAGATAATTTGTAATTTTTGATAGGGAAAGTGAAAGTACTTCTTTTTCAATTAAAAATGCTGACAATCTGCAGAAGCACTTGCAGAAATGAAAACCTTGCAAGATCACTTATATATTTCACAGTACTCCTACTTCCAATGGCTCATACTTTTGAATTTTATGCATCAAAAATAAGTAGTTGTCTATTCCACGATATTCTATCAAGTTATTGCTGAACCTACATTTAAACTGAGATCTTTTCTCTTGGTGTCTGAGGGAAAAAATGAGTGTAATCAAGAAAACCAGACGAGCTCACTCTAATTTTGATCCCATTTGAACACTGAGTTTCAAGGAGTGACTATAGCACAGCCTTTATTGGAGATGTGCTCCCCTTAGAAGAGATTGTCAAAAATTCATGGGAGTTCAGATGAATCCTAATAAAAAAAAGAATAGTAAGTGGATCAGCTTCTTTAGCTCTTGCCTGAAGTTATCTTGTTTGCAGCTCAGTTTGGTCCAGGAATTTGCCCTGTGTAGGTAGTAGGAATTCCTCTGAAGGACAGCAAACATGAGTTCTGAACATGAGCTTCTTTAAATTTGCTGAGAGTAAAGTGATAAAACAAGGAAAGGTGTGATAATGGTAGATTTTTCAAGGGAGACAAAAAGCCAAAGAATTTTACAGACTGCATAAGATATGCCCTTTCATAATCATAGGTGTTAAAAGAATAATTGAAATATCATGTTTTACAATTATCTAATAACTAACAGTTAGCAACAAATAATTAGATATTAGTGTATCTAGAACCTATAGTATTGTAAAATTTAAAATTATCCTGATTGTTTTAGTAAACCTTTCATGATCAATATCAAATAGCAGTACTAGAACAAAGAGCAAAAAGAAAAGAAATCTAGTGTTCACTGTGCAGAGCTATGTTAATCTCATCTGTACATTAATATATTAATGAAAAACAGTGATTTCTAGTTAATATATTACATAATTTCCTCACAATAGTTAACAGCAGCTTACTTTATGCTTTTCTTTAAGGATGAGTGTGTATGAATAATTTAATCTCAGCTCACCAATGTTTTGTAACTACTTGCTGTAACAAAATATCTAAAAATATTAAAAATACAATGTTATTGATTATTTCATTTGGTCTATCAACCAAAAATAACCTGAATTATATTAGTTTAGTTGATAGTAATGATACCAGGAACTACAGAATCTGGTGTAGGGTCTAAGGTGGTTTAGATATGTAAGTATCTGACCTTTTATTAAAATAAAAAATTGAATTTGGATTTATGGTATTCTCTATCCTATCTTGTTTGCATGCTCATGGGTTTTTAAGAATTTGCATGAATGATGGAACCTAGCTCACAAATATATATTTACATAAATGTGCAGGCAGGCAGCATCACAGAAATTCACATGCATTTATTACTGTAACAATATATGTTGAAAAAAAAATTCTTATCAACCCATCCTTCTGTTCTGTAAAAAGGTGCAATACTTTGTGGTCAGTTATGGTGTTTGTGGTTATTAAGAAAACTGTAAACATTAGCAATTTTCACAAATAAAGGATTCATGGGGTGAGGCTTTTCTTCTGTAGACATCATGGCTGAACAATTTCCCATAACAAATGAGAAACAAACCAAAGCCTCTTCACAGACACATCTCAAACATAAAAGGCAGCAGATTTGTCAAAACATTTGTTTTGAATTGTTTGTCTGAGTGTGATGCTTCATATCTTACTTCTTCAGTGTAATTTGAGAATCATGTGAGAAGAATTATCCAAAATATCAGACTTTACTTGTTATATTACTTGTAATATTTGCATGCACATAGACATACATTTCTGTCTTGCTATTTTGCACAAAGTACACAGACCTGCACAGTAGTGGGAAGAAAACCAAACTGTAAAACATTCAAGTATCTTAAATTAAAGTGAACGGTGGCTAAAAAGATGACAGAGATGACAGAAAATCTTGAACACTTGCTAGAGTTTCCCATGGTTTGAAATGGTCATTTTTGACAACAATTAATGCCACAGGACACAAAAACCCACCTTGATCCAATTGCTTACATTGCAAAGGAACGTTTTAGCATTCCTCCTACTTTGCCATTATGCCACGGAATTGTCAGATTTATGCAGGAAAACAGAACTTTACAGCTTCTGTCCTTAGACATCCATAGAGGATAACCTTAGTATACAATTTACATGGTTTTTTGTTGTTGTTTTATTGTTTGTTTTGATTTTGGGTTTGTTTGTTTGTTTTTTGAGGAAAAATAGTGTAATGTTTAAATACCTGAGTACCTAAACACATTGTTCCCAAGAGACCCTGTAAAGATTTTGGGGCTGAGTAACAAGAAAGCCCTCAGGACTGACTATCCCAGTATGACTGAGCAGACAAGGCTTAAAGGAAAGCAATGAGCCTACCTATCTAAACTACAAAAACAGGATCAGATGAAAACAGTGAACATCAGGACTGAATAACAAGGACTGAAAAGGCTGTAGGAATTTGCAAGCAGATGTCAAAAAGCATACCAGAAAATGTCAAGAAAAGTATAACAAGCTCTGGTTGCAGAGATTACAGTGATAAATATGTGTATGATGAGCACTGTGCTAGAACTTGCTCTCCTAGGAGCAGCTTTGCAAGCAGCAGTGTAAAAAAAATGCCTCAAACCCTCACCACCACAAGCAAAAAAAAAAACAATAATAAAAAATTAATGATCAATGTTTGCAGAAAATCTTGGAGTCATAACGTAAACAGAGGATGCTAGGTAAATAAAAATATGGCTGAAACATGCCTCTGGAAAATTTTGGTCATTGCTGTTTTATCAGAGCTTGGGAAATTGTTCTGTTCTTTTGAAAGGAGAACAAATGCACAGCAATTTTCAAGAGATCATAATAGAGAATTTGAAGAAAATAAATATGGTAAGCATTTGGAAATGCTTTCCTGAACGTATGAATAAGAAAAGCTGTTGTGGAAGTGCAGGTTCTTACGTGCAGGTAATAGCAAGTTTGTGTGTATGGCACTTACACAGCAGCAAGTCATGCTGTATCAGATGCTGGCTCTGAAATATTGAGTGAAGATAATGCTCTCCAGTGGAAAACCCACATGGTGTTGGGGGAGTGCTGCAATCTGAGGGGTTGTTCATCATCTCCCTGGAGTCACTAAAATGAGGAGAAAGAGCAAATGGCCAGGAGCTCCTGAGCTGGAAACCCATTAAAATTACAGCAGCAGACAGAAAATGAGTAAATCTTCAAACAATATTGTAGAAGGTTTCTCATCAGAGTGTCTGTGGCAGCTATTAGTTATGGGATATCCTGGAGAGTCATCAGCATCAACAATGCATGCTTTGGCCTTTGCTCACAGTTTCAATATAAACAGGGAAGGTCCTTCCCTGTAAACCATGGGAGCAGGAGTTGCCATGGTGTGGAATAGTGTCGTTCCTGGTTTCCACCTCTTGTGCTGGACTGCAGCTGTGGGGGTGCCTTGTGGGGCTGTCTAGGAATGTAGATTTGGAGGGATTAAAGCACTCTGCCTTTCTCATAAAACTCTTGAAGGGGCTGGCCAGCATCTCATGCTTAAAAAACCAGCCTGATAGAGAGACCTTTCTGTTTCCTATTTTCCACTTAATTTGTACTGACTTATTTTGTTTGCTTATGGCCAGTGATGTGTTTGGGTAGTACAAAACCATTGCCTTATCTCTTGAGGAGAAATTTAGCTCATGCTTCATTTCAAAACTGCCATATAACAGTCAGTTTCAGCATGCAATTTTTGTTTAACTTGTATACTTGGCACTGAGACCACCACATGGAAATATTGATTCCCAGTCATCCATGTCATGTAGTCTACTGTTATATGGGCTATCCATAAAATAATTACAGGCTTCCTGTTCAGCAGTGCACACTCCCAATTAAGTATCTGATTGTATATTCCACGGATTTGTAAAACAACACAAGCATGAGAGATGTAAATACATATATGCATATTCTCTGTTTAAAGAGATTATTTCTACTGGAAGTGGATGCACATCAAGACAGCACCATATTTGGTGCTATATGATGAAGTTTCCTAGCACAAGCAGCATCTGTAGATTTGATCAAACTAATATTTTTTGTCATCAAGTAATTCATGTTTTTGTAGATAGTCCTACTGAATTCAGAGATGGCTGTGGGGAAATGAAAATTAATTTCAAGGGTGGCCAGTTAGGTGAGTAAGCAAAACTGATTCACTTTGAATTGCTATGGGTTATAGAATATGAATCACTGTCACAGGTCAGCTGCTCCTAAGTTGCTACACGCCAACTGGTTTTGTGCCTTTTGACCTAAAGCAGTGGATATCAAAGGAAATGCCACTTACATCTGTCCAAGCCTTCCAGCTTTTGGATGAGTTCCTAATATAAATACTTGTGTTCCATTTTAGGAAACTTACAGGAGAAAAACTCCATGAATCTTAGCTGGAAAACTTAGGCTCAAGAGGCCCATGCAGGAGGTT
The DNA here is from genome assembly GCA_013398275.1 of Promerops cafer. Lineage (NCBI taxonomy): Eukaryota > Metazoa > Chordata > Aves > Passeriformes > Nectariniidae > Promerops > Promerops cafer. The sequence continues at coordinate 56,925 of VZSE01004115.1, read as the reverse complement.
GGTACTGCTGCTGCTGTATCCATGGATAGACAGAACACAACATCCTAAAGAAGAAATGGTAGAGACCTAACACTGCATGGTGCACCAAACTTGCCACTGCAGTCGTGCACAGAGGGGGACTTATTTTCTGATGATGCACACAAAAACCCCAAGTTTATTCATCCAATGAAAACAACAGAGGTGTAGGGGTAAGAAGGTTTTAGATGAATGATGCAGCTTAGCCACCATCTAATCTGCATCACCCAGCTTACTGAAATTTAATTTTCTTTCCTCCAGTTGTTTAACATGCTTAGCAAAGTAGGTCCGGATTCACAGAGACCCAGCAGAAGAAAATGTGATGTAAAAAAATTCCCAAAAAATAGAACTTGAACACAGTAAGAAGTAATAAGTTAAAGAAGGCTCTGCATTATTTCCAGGAATAACTGCTTTCCCCTCTTTAGTGTTCAAGTTATGCAAACTTAGATTCCTCAAGAGATCAGCAAATAAAAGCATACCGTGGATGGCAAGGAAGCTTTTGTTTGATCTCCTTACACACCATTCCTTGATTTGGTCTTGATAACTTCAGAGAAGCTATATATTAATTTACTTCCACAACAGGGTCTTTCATATGGTATGGTCTGTCTCATTCTGACAATTTATTTTCCATGGACTATTAAATTTCCTAGTGGAAACATTGATTAAAGTTGTGAAACAATCCTATGGTTGTAAGAGTCCATCCGTATTTTCTCTCCTTCCATGAACATTTAAAATAAAATTAAGAAAAACATACCATAGCATAATTAATCAAAAATAATGCAAACAAATAATTATAATCTGGGGACTTTTTCTCCAATAAAGACAGAAAGAACAAACCAAATATAATTGAAACTGTCTTTTATTGAGAAATGACACTATTTCTAGATGAGTAGTAAATGCTGGCAAAAAGAGAAACGAGGCTTGTTAATGATGCAATGCTTGGAATCAAAGAACATTAAGTCTAACACTCAGTTAAACACACAAAGAATTGCTGTAAGAAATGAGAAGCTCTGACAGAAACTGAATAGTCTGAAACCTTGTCTTTCTAGCCAGGGAATGGTTAGAGGTCTCAAAAGATGTAAAATAAATTCCAAAAAGCTATAAAAACAAGAGAATGGAAACCACATGCAACATAATGGAGTCTCAAAGCACCAAGAAACTTCTGTCCAATAAAGACAGAATACACGGATGTATATAGGTTAATTTCATCTTGGATGAGTTTTGAACATTTATATACAGAAAGCTTGTTGTTGTTGTTGTTGTTGTTTGTTTGTTTTGGGGTTTTTTGTTTGTTTTTGTTTTTGTTTTTTCCATGAAATGATGCCGAATTAGCATATTTGTGACACATCTGGTGAACAACTTTTACTGGACACTGTTTGAATTCCCCCCTCAAAATTTAAACTATCATGTAGCAGAAGATGCTTCTTTCCCATATTTTCTCTTTCTGTTTTTGATTTGCTCTGCTCTTCTCACTTCATGCTTTATATGCACTGCTAATGATGAATAGAGCTTGAGCAGTCGTATGCTGGTACTTGATATTGGAATTGATATTTATTATTCTGGGGGTTTAGTGAGTGTGACAGAGGATGAAATTTTGTTCTAATTTTGTCATCTTATAACTCACAAAAACACTATCAGTGCAGTAATTAAGGTGAATATCAGCAAGACCCAACATGAAGTATCTTTTGAGTTATAACTAACAACATTACTCAAGTGTTATGAAAGGTGGCAAAATTCAAGAGATACTGGATGAGACTCCGCTCTGACTGCTCTATTACCTAAGGTTTTTTTCCTTCTCTTTTACTTTTTTCTTTTCTAAAAGTATATTTTTATTTTGCAGAAAAAGCATACTGCCAGTAGGCACAAAATTAAAAGCACTCTGCACCAAAGTCACAGGTATAATCCCTTTCTCAAAGAGACACCAGGAATGCCTCTTTCTTCCCCCAGGTGCTCTCAGGATGCCTTAGACTCACTTTAGGAGAAAACCACTAAAGTACTGGAGAATAATTCACATTTTATCTCAGCTCTCCTGTTGAGATCATGAGGCAGGGTACCTGATTTTAGGAAGAACATATTGCAATGCATGTACTCATTCACTAAGGAGTGGTCTGACCTCACCGACCAATTTTATGTGTATTAAAGCACTATTTGGTAGCAGATGTCACTTGATACCAGAGTGAGCTAGGTGTGATTGCTGTATGTCAGGCACCCACAAAAGCTACTCGCTCATTCCCCTGCTGCAGCTGGACAGAGGACAGAAAATTTAATGAAGGTTACATGGGTTGTGATAAGGACCAGAAGAGATTTCTCACTAAATACCATTAAAGGCAAAACAGGTTCAGCTTGGAGATATAAAGATAATCTATTGCTAAAAAAATCATAGCAGGATAATGGGAAGTAAACTAAGACCTTAGAAACATCTTCCCCTCACCCCTCCTCCTTCTCAGCTCTACCTCCTATCCCAGCAGTGCAAGCAGACATGGAATGGGGGTTATGACCAGTTCAGCTCCCGTGGCTTCTCCTGCTGCTCAGGAAGAGGAGCCATTCCCCTGCTGCACCACGGGGTCCCTCCCACAGGAGACAGCTCTCCATGAACTTCCTGAGGTGGCTCCATCTCACAGGCAGCAGCTCCCCGGGGCCTGCTGCAGTGCGAGTGCCCCCCGGGCAGCTCTCCCCCCACACCGCTGCAGCTCGGGTCGCTCTGCCATGGGGGAGTCCCTCACGGACAGGCTGCTCCAGCACGGGAGCAGGGCCCCTTTCCCCACGGGCCTCCCACAGGATCACAGCCTCCTCCCAGACATCCTCCTGCTTCGGCGGGGGCTCCTCCCTGGGCTGCAGCTGGATCTCTGCACCCCCGTGGACCTCCACGGACCTCTGCAGGGCCACAGCTGCCTCGCCACGCTCCTCACCGCAGCCTGCAGAGGAACCTCAGCTCCAGCACCTGGGGCACCCCTCCCTCTCCTTCTGCACTGACCCTGCCCTCTGCAGAGTTCTTCTTCTCACATGTTCTCACCCTGCTCTCCTCTGGCTGGAATTAAAACTGTGCAACAACTTCTTGTTTCTCTTTCTTCTTAAATGTGTTGTCACAGAGGCATTACCACCATTTCTAACTGGCCCAGGCTTGGCCAGTGGCATGTTCATCTTTGGAGCCATCAGGGATGGCTCTGCTGGACATGGTGGAAGCTTCCAGCAGCTTCTCACAGAAGCCACCTCTGTGGATCCCCCACTACCAAAACCAGGCCGTGCAAAACCAATACAGCTGGTTCTCAAAACAAAGACAACTCAAACTATCCAGCTTGCTATCTCAAATTTTACTCACCCTAACTGCACTTTTCAACACTGTTGAATAATGAAAAGCCTCTATTTTATCCCAAAGGCAGAGATAAGTTGCTTGTTTTTTGTAGCTTCCCACAGACTACAGAAACTATTTGGTGATAGTGCACAAGCCATGCATTTCAGATTTGTAAAGCTTCCTCCCCATCACAACTGAGGAATGTTGTTCATAGGAGGCAGTACCTTCATGTTTCAGACATTAGTAGAAATGGGCCATAGATCATGTCATGTTGTCTCTAACCTAGTTAGATTTTGACAGCAGACAGGTTCCAAAATCATAGAGTCACATTAGAAGCCTTTAAAAGCTCATTAGCTCCTGATAATTATTCTAATATCCAAAGCACTAAAAATCAGAAGGCTCATTTCTGGTTCAGAATCAACTGTGAATATGTTCAGAAAAAGCTTTGCCTTTTCTTTCTCAATAACAAAATAAATAGCTTCTCTGAATATGAACATTTGGAGCTGGTGCAGAAAAAGACTACTTTCCTTCCTGAGCATAAAGAATGAAGTCAATCCATTCTGTAACCAAGATGAAAAACTTACAACTGAACTTTAATTCACTGCTCTACTTTGGGACATTATCTTTTCCAAGCCGTCTCCTCCTGACCATTTGACATCCCTCTGCCAAATTCAGAAAACACTGCCTTTATCTAAACTACATTTTTTTGGAAACCTTAGCTGATTTTTTTTTTCTTTTTTTGCAGTCACTGTGGAAAAGGTTTCTGTGAGATGTCAAAAACATAAGAGTGTCTTATAAACAACACGCTCTTAAGAGCACCTTGGCACCTTCATGGTCAGGACCATCCTCTGTTGTTCTACCATTGCTGAGTCCCAGTCTTTATTTCGAACCATACAAGGACCCAGCCCACATACTTGAATGTGTTTTGAGTCACAAAGTGACCCAAAAATACTTTTCTCCACTAGATATTAAATGAAGAAAGGACCATTCTTTCAGCTTATTTAGCACTAGCTGTCCATTAAAGCCCCTGGATGGGATGACTGGACAATATTATACTCTAAGCTGGAGCACTGTTTTATAGGTCCCACTATTTGATCTTACTGTAAGTCACAACTGAACCAAACTTTACTCAGTCTTATTTCCAATAGATTTAAGCCAAGTCCAGCCAAATTTGTTTCTACACTTAATTTTGATAGCACAACCATTTAATTTCATAAGAGCAGTTCTTTAAAAATATATTGTTCCATGTTTTTTTCCATACTATCTCCAGAATATGGGCAAAACTCTTCTAGAACAAACAAACCAGCAATATAAAACAATGACCAACCCTTAAAAAAGACAAAAAATATATTTAAAATGTACATAAAGACAATCAGGTTATTCATAGCTTTTTTTATTTTACCCCTGCTCTCATCAAACTTGATTTCTCTGAAAATGTGTTTTCCATAATTTTTGGAACATTATGCTTCTCTTTTTAATAGAGACCATGAATTGCCTTTGACTGGTCTATGGAATTAGCACAGGGCAGTTGCAATCAAAGTTAGTTTTTCTCAATTAGATCTCCAGTGTAAAACAAACAATAATCTTAAAATTAATTCTTGTGATACTGTTCTCATGCACTGCACTCTTCAGGACCCTCAGAGCTAAAATGAAAATGTTAACCTAAGGAAGCAGAGACTATCACCATTGTTACAAGGGACATGTTTACCTGTGTGGGTTAAGTACAGAGGTAGATGCACAAAAGACACTGGCAGTATTTCTTGCCCAATAATGTAGAATTTGTTCCCCAAAGAATTAGTAATTGCCATACCAGCAGTGCATTGAGCACTTTTATTACAAAGTTTATTAAAATGCCACTTACATTTAAAGAAACAATTACTATGGACATTAGCTTCCGTGCAACAGAAATTTCTTAAGCTACCAGCTCTGCAAAACACAATTCTAGTACTTCAAAAAAAATCTACCTCTATTCTTTTGGCAGCTTACATGGCTTACATCACAACTTGCAATAAATGTGACAGGATCAGAAAAAAACTGACCATAATTTGATCTTTCCTGGGGAAAATCAGGAATATTTCTGTGCTCTTCAGTGATGCACTGTTTCACCAGAATTTTTGATATGACATGTAGCCATATGCTGGGGAGCTACATGAATATTTTCCCCTCAGGAGTCCCCTCAGTCACTTCACTGGCCAAAAGTGTTGGCAGCAGCTTCTTTTCAGGGTGACCAAGCTGGGATTTTCCAGGGAGATATACAGTTTTCAAAGGGGAAGCCTATTTCCCGTTGTCTACCCAAAACCACGTGATACCTAGCCAGCCTTGAACATGTTTTTTTATACAGGACAGCATCAGAGATACTGTCTACATCAGTAAAATTAAACTTGGAATTTAAGCTTCAAACAGTTCATGTTGCTCAGAGTCCCATCCTGGCCAGGACACCTCCAGGGATGGGCAACCACAGCTTCCCTGGGCAGCCTGTGGCAGTGTCTCTCCACCCTCACAGTAATACATTTTTCCTAATACCTAATCTAAACCTACTAAAGGGCACGGCTATACAGGAAAGAATGGGGGCTTCTCAGTCAATAAAATACAATTTTCAAATACAAATGTCTGAGAAGTCTCTTCATACCTGTAATAAATGTCATATAGAACTGTCATTGTGGAGCAATGTTAATTATAACAACTCAGTTTTGAGGAGAAAATCTTTTTTCCCTACATTTGACTGCATCAGCTTCCTTCATTTTATCCATTAGCCTTGTGAAATCCTCCATTTTGCAGCACTTGATGTGAGATTGGAAAAACCATACAGGTGGTGCTGCCTCAGCAGGAAACTCACTCCTTTCTGAGGGACTGTCAATTATTTGCAGGGAAACTAAAACAGAGGAATAAATATTATATGCTGATGGATATTTGTCAGAAAAGATAGGAATACTTTCAACAGACCTTGTCAGACACAATACGTTCCTCACATCTACATTTTCTATGGCAAAGGGAATAGAGCTCTCCAGCTGCTCCCCTGGCAAGACTAAAGTTTTGTCTCATAAATTTAAATTATAGATGACATAATGGTGGAATGGAAATGGATTGCACCTAAAGAGATAAATCCAGAAAAAAACCCTGGAAGGAAGAAACGAAAAGTTTCTGACATACCACAGATCTTCCATTTGTTGTGATATTCTCTCCAACTCAACACTTTGTAAAGCAATTTGTTTCTTTTTTAATTTTACTCCACCTCCATGGAAAGTGATGAACATTTTTGTGAAGCTCACAGAGAGTGCTAGGTTGCAAATATAACAAAGAGCTTGCCAATGCCTGGGAGTCCTAACTGACAATATTTTCAGTTGTGTCAGCATTTAAGTATTATTGTAGTGTTATCATATCATGGCATAAAAATATAACATGGAAGGATTTGTGCCAAAAGCTTAATGTTCACTGAAAGCACACACCAAGTATCCATAGGTACTTTTGGGCTCTTTGCCAAAACATCATTTTAATATGAACCTTTAAATGGTTTTTCCACTCACTCATGAGAAACTCTACATTTTAATTTAAACCAATAAGAATAAAAGCAGGTTTTCTGCATCTGAGACTGATGGGAAATAATGAAGAAATTGTTTGATAAACTGCAGTACCTTGGGATGATTTGACAGCCTTGGAAAGGAGATGGTCTCAGGTCTGGAGCCTGGTGAAGGTTCTGCTTTTTTTTTCTACACAATGAACTTGTCACTTTTGTAAAATGTGCAGAATTCCACAACAAATTTATCAACCTGTGTCAATGATAAAGTAAAGACTTGTAAGTAGAGACAGAGAAAAAAGAAGACAAAGAGAGGTAAAATTTTACTCAGGAATGGGTAAAAATATTCTGCCTCATTTCTTGAATTCAGTGAAATTATATCTGAATGATCAAAATAAGAAACTATAGAAGTGCTGTTGTGTACTGTATCACTGGACAATTAACATTTGAAGGCATATCAAGCTTGAGAGGCTAGTGGAAATAAAATCTGAAATTAAACAAATTGGAAAATACACATGCTTCAGACTACATTCAGATCCAGATGACTGTCTTACCATATAAATATGGTGTGAAAAATAGGAATTTATTTCTGTGAATGTTATTAAACAGAGCTTTTTCTTTTAGATAATCCAGCATAAATTCACCCAGCTGCACTCTAACATCAGCTCTCGGATGAAGGTAGAAGTAGCATTTGGTCATTACTCAGAACTCTTTGATCTTTTGGAAACTCTGTACTTTACTATACTGTAGACTTTGCTATCAATTGCTACAATGATCTCAATGGCAGCTCAGGACCAAATGGCAGCAACAAGTGAGATCAAAAATCTGTCCAAAGGACTTAAACTGCAGAAACAGATGCTCAAAGAAAATTCACTGGAAACTAACATATTTTTGTTTCTTTACATTTAGGCCTGGCCAACAAGGGTGTAATGAAAGAGATCTCAAAATAAAAGACTTGAATATAAGTGCTATGCACTAATAATGCCATATATAAAGAGTTACAACAAAGATGACAGCAGAAATTTGTCTTTTGAAAACTTTTCCCTCCTCCCTGTGTTTTCTACCCAGAGTGACCATTAGGTCTTCTCAGTTGTTGCTGCAGCTTCCCAGCAAGAGTATGGGGAAGCCAAACCCTTCACATCCTTTAAATGGAACAAATCTGTCTCATAAAATCAAAGAACCATACACAGGTTTGGGTTGGAAGGGACCTTGAAAATTATCTAGTTTCAATCACCAATGGACAGGGACTCTACCCACTAGATCAATTTGCTGCCATTTGGATCTTCTTCATGATCTTCCCAGGGACAGAGATGAGGCTCAACGAGCTGTAATATGATGTGCATGCATCAAGGTGATATACCAGTGATTCCTAAAGTCTCCACTGTGCTGTTTGTTAGGTTGTTTATAAGTGGTCAAACCTTCAAAATAGATCAAGTTTAAATAAAGGCTACCTGGCATATATCAGGGCCCTGACTAGATAGGATCTTTCTTACAGCACAGTTCTTGATTTATACAAAACCTGCTTTTACAAATATTTTTCTCACTTAGAATTTTCCTGCTTCTACAAATTTTTCTGCAGCCAGACTTAATTGCTAGGACATTTGTGAAAAGTAGACAAAAAAGTGAATATAAACACATTAAATGTGAATTAAGTTAGAATTCAATGATTAAGTGAAATGCACAGCAATTTTGTTCAGCTCTTGCCTGGCAATGGCTGTTAGAGCATCTGAATCAAGTACAGAAAGCTACATGCAGATGCCAAGTGTTAAGGTGTCTAACACCTGACCTTTCATGAAAAAAGTAAAGTGGTGATCGTAAAGGACTACATTTTAAAAGCTTTATGAGACCTACTGCTTCAATTGGGCACATGGGCTTGGGACTTCAGGGGAATTTTGCACATGTCTATCTGAACCTGCCTCAAGCCCAAAGCAGTTCCAGCCTGGGATGCCATATAACTGCAACAGCAGCTCTGCCAGGCACTCTGAACACACTGAGATATTCATTTGTTCATCCAGTCTCCAGACCGAAAACTTTTTGCATACCACCACCAAACACTCCATTACCAGCAGAAAATATACCTCTGTAGGACCTCAAATCCCTGCAAGGCAAGTGGAAATCTGAAACTCCTCTTCTTATAGCTTAGGTAAATATTACACACTGAGCTGCCACAACTGCATTGTTGAAAGACTTACTCCTGCTTGTTTTTTGGGAACAAATCACATCTGACTCCAGAGTGATGAACCTAAACAGAAATAAGAGACATCCTCTGGTGTTAAGGCTATTATCTCTCAATTCTGTCAAACCAGCATGACAATAGAGCGCTTTGTACTCTAAGAAAAAAAAATAAAGTATTGTTATTAAAGGAGCAACTGCTTTCACTTTTTTTTTAAATTAGATATATATCCACCTAATGCATTCATTCAACAGCTTCTCCTGGTTCAGCCTGTTGTGTCTCTCCACTGGCTTCTGTGGAGTTAGGCTGAAATGTGATGGCTGAAAGGAAGACTTTGTTACCCTGCTAAACTCAAGGGTGGTAAAGCTTCAAAAGCAGTTAGCAAGGCTTGCTCATAGCTTTATTCACCTTCAGGCTTTGTATCCAAAACCAGAAAATTCGCAGCAGTTTCTGACATGCTGCAGAGGCAGCAGCCTTAGAAACAGAGCACGCTCCAACCAAAAGCCCCAAACACATCCCTAAACCAGCACGGTGCTGCAAAAAGAGAAATAAGTCACTGGGCCCTCCAGAATGGGAAAACATGCTTCAAACTTCTTAGAAAGCTACAAGTCAGAGAAGGAAAGTGTACTGCTGGCCTACATGAGAAGTCATTTGCACCTGGCAGAGGCAGAAGACCTAAAGAGTCATAAAAGACTGATGTATGGGAGAGTTTTTTGTTTTGCAAATGGGAGTGAGGATTGGAGTTTTGTCAGCTTTGCCATAAAGCTGTGAATCACAGGTTCCTGGTGTGTGCAGATGTGCCAGAAGCAGAGTCTGCACCAGCATATGCTGCTCTTTTCCTGGCTGGGTTGTTGAAGGTGATTAAAACTAGTTTTAACATCCCTCCTGTTTTCCCCTCTTCCACCATCATCCCCTTGCTTCATTCTCTCTAGTATTAAACAATAAGTTTAAGATGGAAAAGAAGAAATAAACTGCAGGAAAATCTTGTTTGCTCATAAGACTTTGTACACTATTTTCTGACTCATTTCTCTCTTGACCATCTTACAGTCACTGTAACGATTAAAATAAAGAATGAGCCTAAATGAAGCCTTTGATTTTTTTAGAATTTCTTAATATTTCTAGCATTACAGAAACACAGTGGTACCCAGAAAAACCCTGGACACAATCATTATGACTTTTCAGTGGCTATGATATCTCTGATTTTTGGTTTAATTAGCTGCATAGAAGGTCTGCATGGTAGATGGGATGTTAGGTTAAGAATTTTAATAGTTCGGGCATAAACAGGTTACATTTACTACCCCTGATGTACTGTGGCATTCAGTACATAGTTTCTCAGCAGCAACATTTATGATTCCACTGTTCTGTACGGGTTATATTCTGTAAGAAATGTTCCTAGTCCATGGTGAGCTTTATCTCTGAATGAGAGCAGCAGCCTGAGGGCTGCTCTTCATATAACTTTACTTTCTGCCTTAAGATAGTTTTGTGAGCCAGATGAATCCTTCAGTGAAAAAAACACTGATCTGAATATGTTCTAGCACACCGCTTTATTGCACTATTTAAAGAGTTTATCAGCTAGATAAGGAAAGGTGGCATTGAATATTCAAGTAGAAAAAAGGAATACTTTTTAAAAATTAAATTATTTGCAAACTGCTTGGAGATTTAGTATCGTAGATTTTTTTGCTAATAAATGGATACATAAAAAGTGCAACGTGAGGCACAATTTTGCATATGTTTTATAAACATGTTATTTCCACTGTGGAATAGAACCTCTGAAGCTTACTGGTAGAAATAGAGTTATTTCTTACATTAATAAAGTCTCTGGGCTTGAGACGTTACCAGTTTCTTAGAATCAGAAGCAATACAAAAAGTTTTGAGGATGTGAAGTGAAAAGTAGTATATCCACTTAAATCTACAGAGATGATCCACATGTGCACAGCTGAACTTAGAATGAATCTGGCACACAGGGGTTAATCTCCTACTCAAAGTGTCAGCGATCTTTTCACAGGAGTAAACTGCTGATTGCAAAACAATTACCTTAACTAGTTCCTGATGTGCTGTATCACACCACATTCAGATCTCCATCTGTGGTGTCTGCAAGCACTGTTCACAAAATGGAGGTTTCAATGCAAAAATAAATATGATGTAGCTCTGTGACAGTGACACAGAGAGATTTTTATTGTGTTATAGGCACAGGCATTTAATCTGAAAGAGACTTCAAGCTTGCGTAAATCCCACATAATGCCTAATTTGCAGGTCTAGGAGAGTATACAGGCATAATTTTCAATATTATCAAGCTGGACTCTAAATATATTTCTCAAAGTACTGTTCTTTTCCTGTCTTGTCACACCAGGTTGCTATTCATTGTTACAGAGTACCCATATACTACTCCAGACATGACTGCATTTTCAAAGAATGAAACACTTTTAATACAGCAGTATTTATAGTAAAAAGGCTTGGATAACCACATGGTATGCGTATATCATACCACAAAACATTATAGACCCCTGAAGCAGAGGCACAAGTTTTTGTGTAAATCTCTTTCCTCAGTGCTTCTTTTTTGGTGGGTTCATAGCGCACCACTTCCCCTCATTCTTGAATGTTTGACTAAACTGGGGAAGAGCAGCAGCAATGTTCCTAAAAAGCTATCTAGTAGCAAATTCATCATGAGCCAGTACTAGCTACTAATATTCTACCAGAGTCACTAAAGGGTAAAAAAATTAAGTTGACTGGTAGCAGCTACAAAGAGATTACAGAACTAGACAGCCTGACAAAGTCACCACCACCTTAGCCCAAAGCAGGAAACAGTTTAAGAAGTAGTAAAGAAAGATTTTACTTTAAAGGTGGGAAAAAGCAGAGACCGGGAATGAGGGTTTCAACTGAGCAGGAAACATTATCCTGGTAGAAAAATAGTAAAACAGAGCAAAGGGACAAAAGGGGTTTGATGAGAGGAAGGAGGGAAAAAAACTCAACGGGAGGAGAGAAAGAATCTGTAGGAAAAAAGACAATGTGGGAATCTTCTTGAATGGAACAATAATACAAAAGTTCCAGGGTGACCCCTTTCAAGTGTCTTGATGCTGTCTCTAAAAGCACAGACAGCTCATTTCATGACCACATATCTAGCAATATCTTCCTATTTATTCATTTCTATCTGATATGGTCCTCCTGAAAAGTCTCAGAGAGGTAACAACAGGAAAGTGAGCCTGTCTATCATTTCAATAGATGTTGAAAGCAAATAACCTGACTGCACCCTATTGTTATGTTTTTTTGGCTTTGGCGGGGTTTTTTTTGGTTTTGGGGTGGGTTTTTTTGTTTGGTTTTTTTGTTTTTTTTTTTTTTGCCTGTTTGAATTCTATTTCTTCCAAGTTTAAAATATGCAAATGCTAGAGGAAGGAACAACTTAAGTTCACAGTATCAACACCTTTCATTGTGACAAAATATATTTCTGCAAATGCACACTTATTTGAAATACAATTTTTGAAGAATCCTGATAATACTTGGCTAAAATTATCTTTGGTATAATTCCACTGAATTAAAAGAGGCTGCAGAGGGAGGGGATGAATTTGCCTCCTGGCATTATTGGTGAAATATAAAAGAGTTTTATGTCAAGATGTTTTTTATGAACTTGAATCCAGTTTCTAATCATCCAGATTGCCCTGTACAATAAACTCTTGATTATGACTGCTGGCGTTAACAGTAATAAGACAAGATGATGTGCAGCACAATTTTCTTCATTCAGCTTTTCATTCTTCCTCTGCTCCTTAAAAGTCTCCCTATCTTTCTGTAAGTTTTGCCTTAAAAGTCATGTAAAATTAGATATTATCAATCAAGTCACACATTCTGAAGTGCAAAAACATTATTTTGTTGATTGCCATGTAGCTTTGTGGGATGAATTGGTGCAGTTCCACTCCTTGTTGGGGAAAGTTGACTCTGTCTTGCTCATGCAACTTTCTGCTGAGCTGAAAGCATTTGAGAAAGCACCCACTTTGGTTTAGAGCGGCGCTGTGGAGAGTGATCGAAGACACTTAGCTGCATTCTTTCCACTCTGTATCCTCAACCATGTGCACTTCTCTCCACTAACACTAATTAAACCAAGGAGGAAAAAAATTAGATGTTTGCAGTGTAAAGACAAATTTATTTCAAAAGCTTACTGGAAAGATAATCAACAAAAGGCTTTCATTTTAAAATCACAGCCTTCCTTTCCTCTGGCTTTCTTGTTTGGGCTCAGGGTTTGGAAACCTTTCAGCCCTTGTTCTATTTGGTTTATCAATATCAAGAGTTCATTGTAGGCATGAGAACTCAGGCCTGGAAATTACTGTAGAAATCCTAGGATATGCATCCAAGAATAGCGTGGCTAATGGGATGTATCAGTATCCTGCTGGGAATTACTGCTTCAAATAAGAAAAATATGTGGGATTTCAGGCACTGGGGAGTTTGTCCTTTCTATTTCAAGCATCCCTCTAGTGTCTTTACTCAGTCAGCTAAATGACATTCTTCTCTGTCTGGGTGTGAAGTTCATCCAAATTTGTTATTTAGTCCTATACAAAAATCTTCAATTTCTGTAATATCAGAGGCATTTATATGGCTGATATTTTAAATGGATGTGTGGAAAACCTTATTCTCTTCCAAATAATTAAAGCATCATAATTCTCTTCGGTAACAAAATGGGCTAAAGAGAGAGGCACTGTTTACCAAGCACAAACTGCAGTCAACAGGATCAGATGGGGAAAAAAAAAGAACAAAAAAAAACAGGGACGAGAGAGGAGACTAACATGGTCTCTAGGAGTTTGTGGTAGCTAAAAGGATGCCTATATCTCTGTGGGATGTTGGTATGAACAGAGTTGTGCCTATAATGCAGCTCCTATGAGAGGACATACCATGTCTGTCTTTAGAGGAAATCAGTTAGCTGAGCAGTGCCTGTGGGTCTTTCAAGCTACCTGGTCTGATTTTTGGAAAAAGGGAAACAAGGGCCTAGAGTTTAGTCTTTCAGCACAACTGCTTTTGAACATGACTCCAAAGGAGGCACCAACCTACTGTCCAACCTCTATTAATTCTCCCCATGATGCAGATCTGTTGGTGTTGCAAAGTGCCAAGGACTATTTAGGGGACCTGTCCTGGTTTTGGGCAAATTTGGGAGGAAACTTCCACAGGGGTCCCTCTAGAAAGCAGATTCAAGTTTCCTCCGCCCCACCCCGTGCCACTGGTTAGGGAAAAAATTTCCTTGGAGAAAAGTGGAAAAAAACTTTATTTAACAAGCAAAGTATTCACAAGCATAAGAAATGAATAATATTAAACAATAAAACCTCTCGCTGTTCTGAAGAGATGGCAAATTCAGAAGGTCCTTTTCCTTGGGGTGTAGCTCAGTCTCTTGTCAGTCCCTCCAGTGCTGGAAAATGCTGTGGCCTGGGCCCGGTGGGCCACAGGTGTGAGCTCCTGGTCTTTTTCTGGGTTTTCAGTCCAGAGCAGGGCTGATCAGTTCCAAGTAAAAGAAAAGCCCCAGTCCAGGGAACTTCTCGGCCTCAGCTGAGTAAAAACTAATTAAAAGCAAAGGAGAGCTCTCTCCTGCTGTCTGTTCACAGTCTGTGAGAAGGAAAGCTGAAACTCTTATCTCTAAGTTTTTGAATACAACCGACTCAGACATTCCACCGCTTCTCCTTCTCCCTGCCTTTGCTCTCAGATCTAGTTTTAAAGGTGCAAAACTTATTTCTGGGCTAAACAGACAAAAAATTCAGCATCAAAAAGTCACCCCAGGACAGGACCCTAAAGCTACCTCACATATTCCAGAATGACCACTAGTAATGACCACTACAGTGGGTCATTACTTATCTGGCCCTCTGGCTGAGGCAGGTTTCCACACTTTTGCAGGGTCAGAGTTGTGTCCAAGCTGAGGATCAGACAACAATATGAGTTCCCCATGGCCTCAGGGAATGGGGATTAGGAGAAGCAGCCACTACTGCTGCATTTGTGTGACCCTAAAACAGGCCACATTAAAGCTGGTTCCCAAGCTAACTCTTCTATTTCAGTCTCAAGAAAGGTATAAGCATCTTGAATAAGGAGGATTTTTTTGGGGGGTGTGGAAAAGATGTTCATGTTATGTCAGAATAATCAACCTTCTTCAAGCCAAAAGCATTGGCTACATGATGAAATAGCTGTTTATAGCAATTCCTATGTCACAACAGAGCACAGAGAATTTTTAAGTATTCCAAACGCCTCTACACATTTCTGAAGTTTCCGACATTATGTGTTCTCTTTTGCAGAGGAGGCAGAGGTTTGCTCCCCAGATGCCCATGAACTGATGCCTCCCCTCAAAAATGTCTTTCTATAGAGAATTGCAGACAGTTATTGCAACACTCCCTTTCAGTAAGTGACCTCATGTACATGGCATTTTTTCTTCGGAGCTAACTGCTCATGTCTGATACACAACTTGTTACAAAAAAAATCCAAATATATTCTTCCCTTTGAGGGTGAATAGGCCCTGGCACAGGCTGCCAAGAGAAGCTGTGGCTGTGCCATCCCCAGAATTGTTCAAGGACAGGTTGAACAGGGCTCAGAACAACCTGGACTAGTGGAAGGAGTCCCTGCCCATGGCAGGGGGTTGGAACGAGACGATCTTTAAGGTTCCTCCCAACCCAAAACATTCTGTGATTCTGCAATTCTATTATACATTCATATTTTGTAGACATACATAATACGTACAAATGCATGCATAAACATATATATGTGTGTATGTATTTTTTCATATATGCACAGTAATTTTACTGGCCCGTGGCAGGGAATTTGGTTAATCTCGTGAAGGCTTTTATTTGCTTAAGAAAGAAGTAAGATAAAGTATTTAGCAAAAGATATGGCATACTTTTAAAAGCATAAGAGAAATATCCTTTCAGAACCAGAAAGGAAGATTTGCAAACTGAAAAATACAAGAAGGGAAAGAACTAACTTCAAATCTACACTAATCACATGCACACTATGATTTGTTACTTTACATTCTTCCCCCTCATTCCCAAAATATTATTAATGCATTGAAATACCTCACTAACTGAATAATGGATATATAGTGCATAGAAGCTGAGAATCACAGAAGCATAGAACAATGTGGGGCACTAACACAACAGCCTTCACACAAAGAGTGGTGGTTGTGTGAAATGTATGAAGGTCTAAACACACATTTATGTTACTAAAATACACCACAACCCTTTTCCCACCCAAACACAGTCCACTTCTCTTACAAGAGCACTAGTCTTGCTGCTGGCTTGGATGGTAGAGGAGAAAAACATAGATATAAGGTCCAGGAGTGACATGACTGTATGAGTATAGAGATGCCTGATGCTTAATGGGAAAAAATTGGAGCTGAGTTACTCTTTGTGCTGAGCTGCCTTTGTCTCCCTTCTCACCCTCCAGGAGCAGGATATAAATCCTAAGGACATCAGTCCCACTGAGGACACATCCCACAAACTGCCTCCCCTTCTGCAGTGAGAAGGGCTGGACCCTGGGGCTGGTTAAGGAAAATAGGTATCACTTCCAGGTGTCATGAGCCTGGATGGTGTTACCTTGGTTTACATGAAACAGGATCATTTCAAATGCAAGCATTTCACTGTCATGACACTTTATGTCACTTTAAAACACTACTGAGAGCATATAACACACTTTGCACCAGCAATTCCCATACAGCATTGTGTTTTATATTTTTTTCTTTCGTGCACTTTCAAACGCCTGAAGTAAATGTATTGATTTTCTGAAAGTTGTTTCATTAATATCATCTTTAATTTCTGTTATCTGAATGTAGCTGCTTTGTTTGGAGGAAGGCCTTGCACAGCTTCCCAGTGTCATAGTGTGCACAAACCTTGACAGCTTTCAAAGCACAAGTTTTTCTTCAAAAGGTACATTTGACCCTTCTGAAAATGGAGCTATGTGAACAGTCATCTTCAGAGGGAGGTTCAGTAGACCTTTGCATAGGCATATTTTTGTTATGTGATGCACGTGGCAATGCCCTTTCATGGGCTTTTGACACCATGGGAGCTTTGCACAGGAGCAAAACACACCAAACATTAAAGACCAAACATTACCTGCTGCCAGCTCTTCTCCTCCTTGTCCTCACACCTCTGTGGCCAAACCTCTTAGGAAAACAGAAAAATTTTGCTAGTGTTTAAAAATGTTACTGTCTATCGACTGCTCTAAGGACTGGCCGTGGTGAAAGAAGAGGCATCTGACTCTTTCCTCTTGAAATCAGGAGGGAAAGCAAGAATTTGGCACAGCAAGGGTTAATACATCATGAGGAAGGAAACTTGTCAACCTTTTTAATGCTTCCAGGTGGATCACTATTTGACATGCCACAGAAGACACGCTTGTTTATTGACATTTAGCTTTTCTTTGCAGGAATTGTCACACTCTCCAGTCATTGGCTCACTCGCGGCTTTCATGCTGAGCCTGTAAGAACAGGATGTTCAAGAGCTGTCCCATATGGTGACGTGCTGTCTATTGTTCAGACAATTGGCTACAAACACTGGTTGGCTTTCACTTTTTGCTTTGAGATGGTTATGGATGAGACTTGCATCAGCTGCTGGGCTGGGTGGAGAAAATGCGTCTCAGTGACGGGCAGATCCTCAAAGGGGCTTCTTTTCATTATATGAATTTAATACATCTGCTGCAGTTTGATTTCTTTGTGTACTAGGGGCATCATGGTTCAAATTAGAGGGATATTTTAAGATCATAAGAATATAATTCCCATCCAAAGCAGTTGTATTTTTAGTTTCATTATATTACTTATTTATTTCAACACATTTGTGATTTGTCCAGGGTTTTGGTTAATGTGCCTATTTATACATGCTTTTCAGGATGATAGTTATATGTAGATTTACCAGTAAACTTGATTAAGCAAGTTTTCATGTATCTAAGTCTACTAGGAGCACCCACATACACAATTAAATGGTGAGACAAAAGTTGTCTGCATCAAATGGAATAGAATGAAAAAAAGCTGGAGACATCAGGCTGACTATATTTGCTCCAATCAATAATTGTTTGCTTTCTTTTCCAGTAAGAGGTCTTCCACATCTTTTCCCTGCTTCTTTCTAAATACAAAGTGAAGTTGCAATGTTGAAACATGAATCCATATAGTAAAACTATTCTCTGTTCTGGGCAATGGCATAAATAAAGCACCCAGAATTTACCAAGTAACACAACGTTAAGACCTGATAGAAACAGATATGAATTCCTTTCTGACCCCTGTGAGTACCAAAAGATTGATAATCTCTGCAATTTTGTCCTAGTCATTTTAGATCTTTTTATCTGGACTGTCGGTGAATATTCACTGCCTTGTCTAGTTTGTCTGCCACTGTCTGTAAACTAGGTATAGCTTACAGTGTATTTGGTTTCTGCAGCATGGAAAAAAAAGCATTAATCTATAAAACCATTCCTTAAGTATGCCACACTTGGCAGAATTTAAGGATTATGAATGCTCTTTGCATTACAGGGTCCAAAGTGTTTGTTATCCTGTCATTTAAAAAGATCATCAAAAATTAATAAAACACACACACATGCTACTTAATAAATGCACTCATGTATGTGCATGCACACACACACACACACGGACTACATAATAAATGCACTAAAATACCAGTTTTTCACCCAATGAGTCACACACAGACTACCTCACCACCTCAAAACAAACCCTCAAAACCCAAGCACCCCACATGAAGACAGCATTTTCTTGCCCATTTTTTTTTCTCATTACACTCACAGAATCAAATGCTGATGAGTGCTAGACCTGAACACCTTCGAAGATGAAAATTTTGCACCCACAACTGTAACGTGCAAAAATGTGGATGGTTTCACCAGCATTTGCTGGACTCTGCACAGCAGAGGCATGGTTTGCAAGCTTGAACAGTATTTTGCCTCTTTTTGTGCAAGATCCCATTGTCTAGTTATGTAGTGGCTTACTAGTCTAATGTATTCTTTTCAGGAAGGTTTTTGTGGAATGCATGGAGGTGATGGCATCCTTACACCACAGAGCTCCAGTGCAGAGTCCCTGGAGGCATGGCATGCAGGTTTGGGGACACTTGTATGAGCAGGATTATTAAGTACACGCTCTATTTGAGCAGGCATGCATGCTGGATCTCTTTTCTCTCAACTCATTATTAATGGAGTCTGTGTGTTGGGATGGGGGGACTGACTGAAATTACAAATGAGCTAATTTCCTTTTGCAACTCCACATCAAGAACAGAGAAGTTTCTAACACTTTTTTCTTCCCAGGCAGACTTCACACCCCAAGGAGCATTTTTAAGGGTTGCCCCCCTCTCCATGTTCTTTTTGTATCTCTCCTAACTCCAGATTTCAACAGCACTACTGTGGAGGGAAATACTTGCTAAAATAAAACGTGATGCCTGGAAGAGAAAGTATTATCCAAACCTAATTATTAGACACTGCAAGCATTTTGAGAGTCAGAGATCCTACTGAGATGGCAGAATGCCTCAGAAGTAATGCAGCAGGCAGGTTTTACTTCATTTCTAGGAGACTATTCATCTGTGGATACAACAAATTTTTGATAAGTATGCGCATGAAGATAAACCACACTCCTTTTGGTGTCACTATCAATTCCCACTTAGCAAGTACCACTGACACACCTCACTGCACAACATATGAAGTGTACCCAGCTTGTAACTGGTGTAATAAGAGGGCAAATATTGTGCTGATTAGTGACATGTCACTAAGTGCATGGAAGATGACAACGATAGGAAACAGTTGTAACACAAAATTATACAGGTTTTTTTCACAGTTTTTGAGGAGAAGAGAAGCAACAAGGTGCAGTAAACTTAGAGACACTACCCTGCTGACCTTAGTAGTCTCAGAAGAGGTTTTCTAAGGCTAGTGATGCAAAATCATCACTTAACATTTTTAATGGGAACAACTGGAATATGACTCACACTAAGCAAAGGCCCAAAGAACCTAATATAAATGACCAAATTTAATGTTTTAAGGCAGCTCTTTCTAGCCGTTAGTTAATTTTAGATTGAGGCTTACACTGTTGATTGGTTGAGTGGAAGACAGCATATAAATGTTCTCATGTATGGAAATGTGTAAAGGTTTGATTGCATGAGCTGCAATTAATTGATATGGAAATATTTTGTTTTAATACTGAAAAAACTTTACTTGGGCAACCTGTGCCATCTGAACTCAACTATTGCAACCAAGGTGACTCCGATTTATTCTGATCCTATACTTTATCCAGCTCCACCTGCTTCCTGTAATATTCTTTCAGTTTTGGTATGGTATTGTTAAGAGGGGACTTGCTAGTGGTACGTGTTCTTATTTGTGGTTTTGTGTTGTCTTATCTCACCTATTTTAGACGTTTTGAGAACAATGGTCTACTGCCACATCCTCCACTGCTGGAAGCCACAGCTGTAGTCCAACATGGCACACTGATTCTTGGTACTGTTATACAAAGACCTAATGGCTGATGTGGTCTTGAGGAAACGAGACAGTCAAACTCTAGATGGTATATTCACTTCTCAGATAAACAAACTGCATGGAAGTAGAGGAGTGGGGCTGAGGACTCCTCCATTCTCACAACCCCTGCTCCAGAGGATGCAGCTCAAGCTCACTCCTTCAGAGGTGTTGGAAAATGCCCTGCATGTTTGCATCACGGGAGACAATGGGATAGCTATCTGTTAGTCAGAAATTCACAGGAAAACAGGCCATATTGGCTTCCTGAACTGTTCATGCTGCATTCAGTCACTGCCGTTCAGACCTTTGGACACCAAGTAGATGATGATGAGAGCTTTTCTGATGAGAGCTTTTGGATCACTGATGGAATTTTGGAAGGACGTTTGGAACAGTGATAGAGAAGTCTAACAATTCTAGTTCACACTAGTACTGATAAATTGAAATATTCAGTACAATTTTCTAGCACAACTGTGAGTTAAAGTGCTCTGAATAACATAAAATTTGCCAAAGTGCACCTTCACAAAACATAATAGTCATAATTTTGCAGTAAATTAATATGGAAAATGTAAAGGAGGGCAGATTGTTTTCTATATCAACAGTTCACTGAGAAGATTGTTTTAATTACAAGGCTCTCCCATCTTTTTATATTAGGTGTCTTGTTGAGGTTGAAAAGCCATTAGGGTCTCAATGTCTTGCAAAGCTTTCTCTACAATTGTATAACAGCTACTTAGCAGTTATATGAAGCATACCATTTAAACAAAATTTAAGTCTACAATTACTCTGTTAATAAAATGTAAATTTAAAAATACATGCAACCATCATGAAGATGGAACATTTAATTCTCACTTAGCTTCCCACAGAATGAAGGGTTACTTTGGTAAAAGAGATAAGAAGATGGCAGTAATTGCTCTTATCTGCTGTTTCGTGGGTGAAAATAACTTCTAAGACTTTAAATTCTGAGGCCTAAATCAAGTGTTCATTTTATCTAGCTATAACTTTCCTGGAACATTAGAAGGAACAATTAGCATATATCTACCTGTGTATCTTAAGTTATGGTTAATGCATGGGAATGGTATGCTTAATTTTACTGCTTTGGAATTATATCCCCTGGAGAATAAAAGAAAGACTTTGGTGTTCTCAATAACAGTAAAAAAAGGAAGAGCTTGATTTATTTACTTTCTCTTTTGTGATAAACTTGTTCTTTTTGGCACAAATTCTCAGCAGTAAGTATATAAAAAATAAAATTAAAACCAACCAAACAAATAAACAATATGAACATGATACAGAGGTTTTCTGAATATTCTGGAACTCAGTGGAAATACTGGTCCAGTGTGTCTCATCCAGAAGACAGTAGAGACACAGGATTTCTTCTGACAAAGCTATTCTTTGGTGACTATGTTTTGCCATAAGCCTTCCTGGGACCATCACAGTAACAAACAGGAAAAAAAAAAAGGAGTTGGTCCTGGAGAAGCAGCAATGCCAGCCAGCAACCAACACAAGGAAGGTCTTCTGATGCTGGAACAGTTAGAGAAAGGGTTGCAGAAGGCAGGACTAGGTTTATAACTCAAAGAAACCAGAAAATGAAGGTCCTGGAAGTACTGCTAGGAGTAGTTGCTAGGAACCAGTGAGCAATACAAGAGAAAGAGGTAGGTTTTACCACTCCTGACCACCACACTGACAACGGGGAACATTCCTGAGCAGGGAGACTGGCACCAAATTTCCAGACAAGGGGAGAAAGAACAGAAAAGGGAATTTGAAGAATTAAGCCCTTAGGAACAAGATCACTCTTGTAATCCAGAATTAGAGGAGCCTGAGGGACTTTCACATCCCAAACCCATCCAACGCTGAGGGTAGTTGGATGAATTCAAGAGTACAAGCTTTTTAGCAGCTGTCTGAAAATCTTAGCCATATCTGTCTGTTACCTCCCTTTATAGCAGCTGCTTAGAAACTGGTAATTTGAATATTTGTTATTATCTTCAAACAATATACACATTGGGAAGTCATTCCCCTTTTTGGGGAAAGAACGTGATCCCTTTATTTCTCTTCTAGTATCAGTCTCTCCTGAAATAATGTCTCTTTTACAAGGTGCACAGTCCAGGTGAGAAGAACCTTTAGGAGCATGTAAGCATCTAACTTATGTCATGATCTTAAAAAGAATTTAGAAACTTAAGTCATAATTGATTTGATCCTACATGGTGTGACTGGGAAATGCTGAAGGTGAGTGAGCTATTCATGCGGCCAAGAAGTCTTCATTTTAATTCCTGTTCTTTATTTGGTATTGTCTGTTCTTGCCTACAAAGATCAGATCAGCTATTCACATCTTCCAAGGAGCTCATACCTCAAGTTTTGAGGAAGAATCTTGTTTTCAGCATCTTACACGTTGAAAATTTAAAATGAAGGGCATCTTCTATTATGTTTTCCTGTTGATCAGTAAGTTATTAAGCTCTGTCTCCTAACAATCCGTGGTAAGAATATCAATCAAAATATTGTTTTTTATGCAGATTGTTTAACTTGTCCCCACCATTTTTAATATTCACTATCCACTCAGAAGGAGTTTGCATCTAAAAAGTAAATCTTTTATGTTTTTGTGGTGTCTTATATTTTTACCATTAAAGGCTACATCAAAATATTTCTGTAAAAATAAATTTTTAAAAAGTGTTAAACCTTATTATTTCCTGTGCTGCCTGTATTATGAAACCTCAGCCACACAAAAAAAGTTAGCCATTTCTACTTATTATGCACCACCATAGCCCGCATTCCAGATCAGGGTAAACTCAGTGGGAAGAAAAGAAATGACTGAACACTGTATGTGGAAAAAATAGAAACAGTGAAAACAAAAAGTTTACTGCAGTAGCTGGTCTGCAGTAACTTACAAATTACTAACAACTTATGTAAGTTTTACATGCCTATTCCATCTGCTATTCATTAAAAAAACACGTTTCCATGGTAACTGCCACATGCCATGGTATTTATGCTGCTTCTGATGTACAAAGCATAGTTTGTGTAGGAGTGTGTGTATGTATATGATGTGGCAGCTGTCGTCTCTGCCATTTTGTTGCTGCTCCAGAAAAAAGTAAAGCAAGTAGTGGCTATGAATACTCATTTGAGTAACGATACTCACACCCGTTTGACTGAGGGCCCACACAGAGCTCCACATGGTTATCATCTGACCAGCCCACACATGGGGTGTTCTCACAAGGGGACAGAGCTGGGTAGGCTACCTTTAAATATAACACTGATATGTGCCACTGAATTAACTGTCTGGGAGGCAAAAAGATACCCATATTTTTAGTGGCACACAGAAAACAAAGGCTTTCAGAATGACCCTTTTCATCATTCTTTTAAAAATATAAGTGGGAAACACCCCAAATGGCTCTACCCTTTAGAGAAATACAAATTTACCATGAAATAGGAAAGGAAGCAATTCAAAGTATTTCCCAATATTCCTTTCGGCCCATGATTTTAAAAAAGGTACTTGCTGAGGATGGACAAGCTGGTAAGAATGAAATAGACACAAAATTTTGTCCAGTACTTAATTGGTACTGAACCTCTCTTGAGTACTAACAGTATTATGACATTTTCATTCTATTTGCTGTGCATTTAATTTTGATATTTCACACAAAAATATCCTTCAAAAAGCTATTTGCATACCGTTTTGTCTTTATTTATATAAATCAGTGTCTACTAAGAGCTTCGAAGTCATAGTCTTATGAGATGTCTTGTTTGGTACCTGCCTGAAGAAACTCATAGTTTCACGTTTGTATTCTATAATCTTATATAGCTGTGCTTCTTTCCAGCTCAAGTCAATTCCCTTCATTTTTACTGAGATTGCTTGTCACAAACAATCAGCAAATAGATATTTCAAGTTCATTAATATGATCTGAGTTCAGTGATGACTGGTTCCAAAGGCAAAAATCCACCCAGAAAAACACTGAACTCTTGTTGATTCTGTTTTCTTGTGTAGAATAATTAAAAAAAAAAAAAAAATAGGAGAGAATATGAGGAAATTTTTGGCATACCCTCGCATACAATATTTTAAATAGTTCACTACTTAAGGAAAAACTTCTGCTTTGTGGAATATGTGTAGTTACATAAAGTCAGACTGCTGAAGAACTGCTTTTACTCAGTGCCATGAAATAACCTGTTTTCATTAAAACATACCTGCAAACTGATTAAAAACATAAGATGGAAGGAAGGGGCAGTATCAATGACACTGGTGATTAGAGATTAGAGAAGCAGCCTGGCTGTATTTATTAGCCTTTTTGCACACTTCTTGACAATGACAAATCAACAAACCATATCAGAGTCCTGTATTACAGGAAATGAACTGAAGCATCTTGAGCAGAGTCATTGCCTGCACACCTTCAGCTGACTTTCAGGTGTCTCAGATTCATCAATTTCAGAAGAACTCTGTAGATCAGAAATCGTGATATACAGCTGTGCAAGATTACAAGGATGCAAATAGATGATTTTTTTTTTTCAGTAGAGTGTGTTTGCTCCTTACTGAAAATATCTCAAATGTGTATACTGAGCAGAATAAAAAGCAAGAATCACTTATTCATGTGAAGGAGATATCAGGCCTCAGTCTTCATAGCTTTGCACATAGTGGAATCATTTATAGCTTTAATTATAAGTGCCTATAAAATTCTCTTCCTCATCAGAATTTTCTTTTCATACTTGCATACAGAATTTCAGACATTTGCACAGGTGTATGACCAAACAGTGTCCTGACAGTACTCTATCATAAAACATCAGACCCTGAAATCTTTTTGTCTCACAATTTCATATCTTGTTTCTGTTTGTTCTTAAGAACAGAGAAATAAAAGAACAAAACCTGGAACTTCCAAAAGCCATAGGAAGGAACCAAAGGAATTAATTAAAAAAGCCCTCTCTTCCTACATTAGTGATACTTGGTGTGTATTACAGCAGCCTGAGCTCGTCTCATTTTACCATGCATTTGACCCCACAAGGCTGTTCTAGCAGGCAGGGAATTAGTGGAAAGTCAACATGTCATACCCTGACCCTGAGGCAACAGCCAGAGCAGGTTATCATAGGAGTCATTATAGCTTTAAAAATGGAATCCTCAATTGGCCAGTTAAGCCTGTTTCAAGCTGTCAGAATGATGCAAAGCAGCAGCATCAGGTCAGAGAAGGCATTTTCAGGTTTTAGAGTAAAAGAATGAACAGCAGTTCTTTGATAAAGAATTTTAAGATTTACCAGGCATGGACCCATTTCTGTGTGATTTTGGCTTTTTGTTAGAGAGCTATTAGCATTCATAAATAAATCCATCACATAAGCAGTAACCCAAAAAAAATCCCACCAGCCCAAGCAATAAAGAACCAAACAAAAAATTGTGTCTTGGGCCTTTTGCATTTCCATTTAGTACCAGCCTTGCATGCAGCTGCTATGCAAGCTTCTCCCAGACCGAAGCATACCTCTTTATCCAATGCACGTTTGCTTTCCACATCCTTTCCAGTGCAAGGTATTTTAGGAATCCAGGGTGGAAAGGTTTCTTTCCAAAGAAAATAATTTGTAAAGCTAGATTAAACTTACTGCACCATGTATGTCTAAATAATAGGAAGGGTAGAAACTACTGTGTAATTCCAGGAGGCTGATGACATTGGCTGCTGTTATTTGGCCCAGATTGCTTCACATACCTAAATGGTTATCTTTTATCTACCACTGTATTCCTGCTCTGTATATTCAGCTGTAATTACCCTATCTTTCAGGATACCTCAGGTAGTCGTGACTGTTGTGCTACAAGGAGCAAGGGAAACATCTTCAGCTTTAAAAGCTATCACAGGTTTTTGCAGGTGTGCTTGAGACTAGCATAGCACAAATGAAGTTATCTAATATGAGAGCTAGACAATATGCACTACACGCACAGAGGGGCAATTAGCACAAACAGGGGAATAATCTACGGTGCTGGAAAATAAACAGAGCTTTTCCACATAGAATCTGAAATCCCAATTACATACCAGAACACAGATGTTAATCCTGTAAAATAAATGCATTTGGCACCTTTGGGTTATGATTAAATCCTGCAGGCACTGAACAAAATATATATCTTTTCCCTTTACAACACATTTTCTTTTTTGCTCAGAAGAAAAAATTCTTTTGCACTCAATTTCCATCCATAGGTATTTATATAAAGAAAATTATCTTTAGTATCATTTGCTCTCAAGCTTATAGCATACAAGAATCTTATCTTTCTCACTGAAAAGAGCAAAACTGAGATCAATGATTCTGACAATATAATCATACAAGTCAGGATTTCCCAGGAGTGCAATTAATCTTCTTTGTGTTATTCTCATGTGTAGACCTAATTCCATTGTCCCTGGCTAACTCCAGACCACTTCAACAACATATTCTTCAACAGGGTCCCTGGAACAAGACCAACTCTTAAACATGTTTTTGAAGATGTTAAGTGATACTCAAAACTTCTCTGAAAGTGTATCCTTGAGGTATTCCACCTCCCGAAAATGACCCTAGAAATAATGAAAGCATTTTAGATCACCATGTGTGTATCTTCATAAAATGAGTGTTGGGATTACGTTGTAATGGAATCACACTACATGAAATATTGGTTGTATACTTCGCTGTGCATAGAAAACATGGCACAATATACCTCCTGTTGCAGAGTAATGAGACCTGACCTTATGAGACATATGTGGATTTTAAGAAGAAGAACAAGAAATTATTATGAACTCCAAGGAGTTACATTTGACATGTAACACTAAGAAGAAATCAGATCTCTTTTATTCCTGTCAATCACAGAGCACAAAGACCAAGATAAACAAAAGGGTGCAGTGCAGAATATTATTGTTTTGGTTTTTGTGGGGGCAGGAGGGCGGGCATTGATTTGGGTTTTTTTTAATTTGTTTGTTTTGGTTGTTTTTTTTTATTTGGGGGGCATTGTTTGTTGGTTTTATGTTTGATGATTTTTTTTTTTTGGTTGTGGTGTTCAATTTTTTGTGGTTTTTTGTTTTGCTTTGTTTTTTAAATTTAATTGATATCAACTCTCCTTTCAGTTTCTGGGAGTTCAGTTTTTGCAATCAAGTTCCTATTTAGTCCCAGTGCTCTGGTCTCATATAATTGATGAACATTACATCCCTTAGATATAATGAGAATAGAAGGATCTCTGAAATTCCAATCCTTAATGCAATGTTTAGGCACGCAAACCACCTGAGAGAAATTCAATTCCCACTTGGAAAACAAACTCTTTAGCACTGCTAATAGAAGCACTTTTGTACTAAACAGGAGTTTTTGGGACAGGTGACAAGTTCTTTGTTTGTCTTTTTTGTAAGCCTTTAATATCTAACAGTTAAAATCTATCAGACAGCGCCATGAGTGAATAGCATTGGCTCAATTCTGCTTTATAGCATGCAGAATTAGGAGGCTTAGGCAGGGAGTCAGCACATTAGCCAGTGAAGATCTAAACCACAGACCTCAAAAGATGCAGAAGGTGTTTTATGAGCAGTACTGCCTGCAGGTCAAGGTTAGATCCCAGTGAAGGTGGTGGTCCAAGTGTAAAGCTACTCTCTTAGACAACATCCTGCAAGAAGAAAAGGAAAGCATGTTTAAAAAAATCCCACATCTTATGCTCTTTCTACAACAGGTTCTTGGGACTTTGTGCAACCAAACCCATGATTTATGGAGAGACTAGGACAGGAAGCAAAAGGGCAGCTTGGCTCCCGGCATGCAGCAGGATGCACTTGTGGGAAAAACAAGGTCAATGCAGTTCCCTACCTAACTTTCATAAAGGAGTATGGGCAAACCCTTCAAGACCCAGGAAAAACCTTACAGTGGGAGGGAAAGTTGAAGATTTCTGCACAGAGCACGGGACACCATGCTTGTCTACAGAATATGGTGCTCCCTCAAAGATTATGGGATCTGCAGGTAGAGAATTCTCTGGAGAACTTTCAGGCTTTCTGAGCCATCCAGGGAGCAGGCCGACTAAAGTTCAGGAAGATGTTTTTTCTTGGCACTTTGAATATGTATGTTGGACAAGTATGGACCTTAGTTATTTACCTCAAGGACTTGCGACACAAGGACTTTACAAGTGCAAGAATGAATAGGTCTTCATATCAAAGGCAGGAGATAAATATCTTCACTGTGGTACACTGCATGTACCAAACTGCAGGTTCAGTCCAATCAACAACCTTGGTCCACTGTCACTGTTGAGAAGGATCATTAGCTAGGACTGCGGATCCATATTCTCCTTCTCATCCTGATAGAACCATAGAATCTTAGAATAGTTTGTTATGGGACCTTTTCAAGGTCAACTGGTCTAACCACCTGGCAAGGGCAGGGACATCTTCCACTAGATCAAGTCGCTCAGAGCCACATCCAACCGGCCTTGAACACTTCCAGGGATGGGGCATTCACATCTCATCTGGGCAACCTGTGCCAGAGCCTCCCCATCCTCATTGTAAAAGATTTCTTCCTTGTATCTAATCTAAACTGACAGTGCTGTAGTTGCAAACCTTTTCACATTGTTCTATTGCAATTGGCCCTATTATAATGTTTGTCTTTCATATAGGCCCCCTTTAGCCCACATGGACCCCATCCAGGTCCCTCTGAATCTCATCCTGCTCTTCAGGCATGTCAGCCACACCACTCAGCTTGGTGTCATCTGCAAATGTGGTGAGGAAACACACAACCCCTTTTTCCATGTCATTGACAATGTCATTAAATTAGATAGTTCAGGTTAGGCCTTGACAACAGATAGAAGTCATGAAAGGATCTAGTATTTGGATGTTTGATCTCCTGGTCCCAAAAGAAGAAGATATGTTATTGGAGAGTTGACTTTAAGATGAGGAAGGAAACTACAAAATAAGCCCAAACCCTGTGGTTGTAGGAACCCACAGAGTTTTTGCCTGAAGCCTATATTCTTAAGGTGTCTCAATCTGAATTGGATTAGACTGTTTTTCTGAACTGCTGCCCTGCAATAAGTGCCTATGCTGTTAATCAGCAGCCAGCTGTAATATCCACACAAGAAGGAAACTATGACTAAGCAGTGGAAAATTAGGGCTTACAACTAACTTTATACTTATAATTAATTAATGTTTCATGAGGATGCAAGGCTCTGAGTCACGCACCTGCGTCCCACAAAACTAAGAGTGACACAAATACATGACCATGTGACAAGTGCTTACAGGGATATCTTCCACTAGAACGGGCCCTATCCAGGCTGGCCTTGAACAATTCCAGGGATCAGGCAATCCCATGGGATGTCCTATTGTTTTTCGCTTGGGAGACTAGATTGGCCCCCACCTGCTCATAACCTTCTGTCAGATAGTTGTAGACATTAATAAGATCAAAGACTAGTTCTCTCATTTTTTTGTCAGTTCTGCTGCCCTTCTCTGGGCTTGCTCCAGCACCTCAATGGCTTTCTTATTATTGAGGATTCACAAAATTATGTCTCTCCAAAAATAAAATATTCAGCAATTTGTATTTGTGGTATTTGACCTCCTGTTCTTTTTGATTAATCCACATTGTCTCCAGTCTTCCTTGTCATTGTCTTGCTGGAGTCTTCAGGCTATTTGATGTTTAATTTCAGCCTTGCATTTCATTGAGGCTATTCAGGTTCAGGAACAAATCAACTAATTATCATCAAGGAAGTATGTTACACTGTGATCCAGCATGCACTTGTTTCCAGAATTTAAACCTTGATGAGAATGATGTGCCTCTCTACCAATGATGATGCACATATGCTGTGAAGGTCAGGATTCTGCTGCACAGAACAAAGGCAAAGTGCAGTGCAAAAAGGTACACCTGGCCCTTGACCCATTAAATGAGCACATCAACACAAAATTATGAAACACAGGTGCTTCTTTTCAATGTGATGCATTACTGAAAGGTAGAATTGCAGTAGTCCTCAGACCTTTGCTCCCACCTGTGCAATGATCTGGATTTTATAATCAAGGGAGGCTTACAGACATTGTAGGAATAATGGTTTTTTTGAGATCTCCTGGAGCTTTTCCCTTATAGTGACATCGTTGCTTGCATAAGTAGCAAGAAAGGAATGAAGAAGCATGATGGGAACCTGTTTTCTTGTTAGCTCTTTCTTTACTTTTCTTTTGCAAAATATATTCTGAAGAATGACAGGAGCATCATAATAAAAGATCATTACTGAAATATTCTCTTTTTTTCACAGTTCCTGGAGAGGAATCAACAGCATTGGCAGGCTGCACTAGCCTAAAACTGTGCAATTGTTTGACAGGTAAATGTTTTATTGAGAAGCTTTATTTTATTTCTGCATCATTTACATAAAGGGGGGGAGGGAGAAGGAGATGAGATGAAAGAAAGAGGCATTTATGCCGTACACAAAAAAAATCACAACAGCACGGTGGTTTTGTGGGGGAATGCCACTCTTCATGCACCATTCATTTGAACTTACAAGTTAACAAACTGTCAATAAAAATGGGGGGGGGGGGGGCTATTATTAATAGAATAACAGGTCTATTCCTGTTTCAAACAGGTCACATGGAAAGAAAGCTAAGAGTAAGAAAAGGCAGGGAAAAGGAATGATAGCCATAAAGTGAAATAACAGCAGAAACAATTCCATCACATAAATGAAAGAAATTACAATAGAAAATGTGTATTATGGAATAGCAACGGAGACAGGATAATGATTTACTGAAACTTCTGTCTCTTACACTTTGGTGTAACAATGTGATATTTGGCAAAAAAAGTGTATGCTCTTTGCAATGAACCCCTTACTCCCACATCCCAAAATCTGCCTTCAGTGAAAGAACTTCCATTCATGCATGCACAATCAAGGTATGGCTTCAGTTCAGCCACATATTGGTAGTAAAACTAGATAAGTTTAGGAAAAATGGAAAAGGGGGCCCATAAGGAGGGCAGAACTGTCCTTTCCTAAATCTGAATGATAGCCAGTCTCAAGTGCCCTATGTTTTTATGCACCTGTAAAGCCTAACAGTTACATCTAGTTCTTCCCAGTGTCCTTGTCCCCTGATGGCACACTATTTCACAGTTGTTTATGTGACATTAGACAATCACATAACTAAAGCTTGTACCATAAATGTAATGCTCAAAATGAGACCAGAGATTCTGGGTTTTGGCATTTTCTTGCCTTTTATGTGCTTGACAGCAAAAGTTTGACATTATTCCAAAGACACTAAATTTCAGATATTTTCAGACAGCATGCAGAAATAATTTTTTTAAGTCCTTTCCTGTCTTGGAAATGTGAATTCCCAAGTCCTTCCCTTGAATATAAATGCTAATATAAATTTAAGTCTTAATAAAATACAGTTCTTTTTTTGTCCTCAAAGCAAGAATCATCTCAATTCAGCAAACACTTCAGTCCTTAAGGGAAGCACACTAATTTAAAAAGGGCAGGGAAATAGAGGTAAGGAATTATGGAATGACTGGAAGTGGAACGGGAAGCAGTAAGAACCTGTATAGCAAGAATGATGTTCAGTGAAAATGATAAACAGTTGCACAGTTATTTTGCATATTATCCTACATTTTTGTTTCTCTCACGCTCTTTCAAATATTGGTCATGTCATTATCTTGGACTAGACACTTGAAGACATTTTAAGTAACCTGTGTTTGTTACTCCATACAAGTCAAATAAATGATCAGCTGCAAACTGTACTAAAAGATGGAAAAAGAAAAAGAGGTCTGTCCCATATATTCATCTATCCTACAGGGACTAATTGTTCAAATAAGCTGTTTTTTTCCACAGTTACTCTGAAAAGTCAGATTCTGTGAAAAGTGAAAATGAAAATTACAGGATTAGGAAAAGAAAATTTTAAAGTTGTATTGTCTTATTTTGGACCATGTTCAATACAGGTTCACCTGTTTAGTTTTTAAAAATGACATTTCTGTTTTCTATAATTTTGAAGTCCATATATAAGTAATTCTGGGAGCAATTACTAAATGTCGTGATTTTAGAGACATATTTCTATATATTTATATGCACAAGACACTGCACAGTTTTAAATATTATTTCACTGGATTCTGTATCTTCCTGGCTGCTATTCTACCATAAATATCAGTGCCCCATATCATTACTAAGGTATTAATCTCGACAAATAAAAAATGCCAGTGAATTATGAAAGCTGATATTCTACCAGTAAGAAATGCTTTGAGGACAGATCATCATGAGGCAAAAAACATAGCTAAGAAATTCCCTTCTCCCTCCTCTTGTAAAGAATGGTTTGATGTGTGAATGACCTGAGGAAAGAGTGCCTCCAGTATGGGGCTCCCTGTGGTTTCGTTCCGAGCCTTGGTTTAGGTCAAGGCTTGCAGCTGCTCTTTGAGGGATTTTCCCAGATCTGGGTGTATCAGGTGTTGGTTGATGCTTTGAGCACAGAGGCCTGTCATCACACTGACAGGGTGTGACATAAGGGGAAGTTACAAGAAGCAGCAAGGCAGAAACAAGAAAGAAAACTCATGCAGATATCAACGAACATTTCAAGCAGAAATTGTTAAAAAGGCTTAGAGCTCCCTGAATAAGAGAAAAGCTTTTTGGTCCCAATCTTGTGATATATTACTATGCCAACTACTATATAAAGCTCCAACTAGGAAAAAAAAAAAAAAAAGAAAAAGATAAAAAAAAGCAATAGAAAGGATTTTAGAACTAAGCTGTCATCCTGTGCTACGCCATTAACTCAGGGGTGGCTCTGCTGAGGGGGTTCTTAGTACTGTATGAGCATTCCAGTCTGAAAAATGAGAAAATTTAATCCTTGTAGAATACGTTAATCTTCACCCCATTCTATGTGACATTGTCAGCAGTTAATTTAACAGCAGAGCTTCACAAATGAAAGATCAATGTAGGGAAAGTTCCTCTGAAATCTTGGTTTATGCAATGAACCTTGTCTAAAATCTACAGCCCAGGCAGAAATGTGTGGGTAATTAAATAAACCAGGCAACCACTCCAGCAAGTAGGTGAAATTGCATATGTTCACAGCCAAGTCTCAACATCTTTTTCAGACTTCTTGCTCCCAGAAACACACAGATTTCCACAGAAGGATAATCTGCCCAAACCACTGATATTTTTACTTCCTGTAAGGTGCACCATACCTCCTCCACACCTTTACACACCCAGTGATACACTAAGTCAGAACTGAGTCTGAAAAAAAATATTTAAAAAACAGCAGCCACACAACAATACAAACCCAAAAACTGGATATAAACCTGAATAACTTCCCAAGTTTAGGCTCCAACAACTGAACTGGTACAATGACATCCACAATTTATAAAGGCAGGTTTTAGAGACTGAGTCCTTTGCCCTGGGTGTATCAGGCACAATACATGCAGCAGACATGAACAAGAAAGACACCAATGGCAGAAAATTTGCACTCATCTTTATTTTTGCTGCTGGCATCCTAAAGTGGATGAAAAAACATCTGTGCAAAAAAGTCACCATACTTCATAAAGTCATTGAATGATTAAAGACATCTTCCCACTTTCTGAACATACCATTATCTTTTCTATGTTATAATGTACAGTTTAAAACGAAGTTTTGAGTTTTGTCACCAAAATCAGTTCCTGGTGATATTCTAGTTGGTTTCTAAAAAAAAAAAAAAAAAAANCATTTAAAAAAAAAAAAAAAAAGAATAAAAGCTTTATTTATGGCATCCTGTCCTTTAAAGCAGTTGCTTCATCCACTGGATCCTTCCAAGTCACTCAGCAGGGATTAATGTGGAGCAGCATGAGTATATTTAAAGTTCCCCATGCCACTGCACTGCTGCAAGTACACCTCAGCAAGTCTGCAGATTTTTTTTGTCCTTCTCTGGAAAACTAGAGGATGACATACAACTTGTCCTGAAAAGAACAACCTATATTCAACAGCAAAGCAATAAAGTAGAAATCATGTCACTTCAGATTTAGTGAAGATGCAATTAGCAGAAGGCTGCAAAGAGGTGGGGATGGTGACTGGAAACCACTTTTCTGCTCCTATGATATCTGGCAAAAATGCCATGGAGAGAATTTCCACACTGGCTTGAGATACTTGCAGTGATTGACTTTCGAAGACTGATGTTTTCTCTAGTGGTTTGGACAGTCTCAGTTTTTTGGGTATAAATTTGCAGGATTCTGCCTGATGAGTACTATGAATTATGCATAGAGCAAAGAAGTTCATATCCACTATAATTTCACCTCTTAAAAAGACAGAGGCTACTGCAAATTAGTTTTAACAAACGCATAAGAGTGGTGAGCATTTATATTTGTCTTTCACCAACCCTTGTCTCACCATAATTAGCCTGTATTTTTATTCTTCCAAATATTTAATTCCCTTTTTTAAAAGATAAAAAAGAAAAAGTTTATCTATCTGATCAACAGTCAATATTTTCCTTGCACTCAGGCTTTAATCTGTTGAGAACAGCAAGACATAGTTTTCAGATATTGTTGGTGATGCAACATGTGGAAGTAACTAGAATAAAACCCACGAACAGAGAATTTGTGACATTGATTGTCATGACATTTGTATTAAATAAGGTGGGAAGGACAGCTGTGAGAAATTAGGATGATGTTATGACTTGTTATGAGAACACAGCACTTAGAAAGAATTGCAGAAACTGGGGTGTTTTATTCTTAGTTTGTTTCAATACAATCCATTAAGTGTCCAGCAATAGCTATCACCTGGTAATTATGTGGTGTCCCAAGCGAGATGCATTGACTTTGTCAGCTGAATTTAAATCAAATATTACTCACGAAACAGAATAATCATGGATAGCGACAAATGATAATTACTTCTCCTTTGCAGAGGGGTATCAAAAATATAAGCCAGGTGTAGACCTGAACAGAAAATGAAGAAATGCTGACGCATTATTTTGATTCACTCACAGAGCAGAACTACTATTCTACATTTTGGGGGTGCCCAATATGTACTGAAAACTCATTAAGAAAAGACGTATACTAATTTAAAGCTGTTTTCTACCTCTTTTTTGCAATAACTAAGCTGTTGAAATTACAACTTCTCAACAAAATCAAATGTTATTACTTGAAAAGGTGTTCTTCCATATATGCTTTATACTTTTAATAACAAAATATGGCTGCTGTATCCATAACTAGATTTGATAGCTATATATCATTAAAAAAATGATACTCTGAAACTTTCTTATGGGAAAACAAAGGAAAATAAATTGTGGGAAGAAAAAAAAAAAAAATAAGAAAAAGGACACTTGAAGCCTGAAAATATAATTTAATAAAGTCCAGACCTGAATCATGATGTTCAAAATAATTAGTATCCTTGATCCAAGTGAAACAAAAAGCTGAGCTTATTCAGGTGTGGCACAAATAAAAACCTTCTAGCTCTATTTAGGACAGTCTAATAGGGAGGAAAGTCTTAGCTTATATCAGCAAGATGAAAGTATGGCATTATTAGACAAAGATCTACATGGTACATCAAAAGACTGCAAGGGACACTTAAGTACTCCATTTTAATCATTTATTATATATTGCCAGGAAACTACTGCATTTTTTTTCCTGACTGAAGGGCAAAAAAAGATCACACAGCATTCCCTCTATTTCTTATAGAGAACTCTTAAAAAAAATCTACTGAATCAACTCAATCGACCATTGATGATACAATGTCAATATCAAAATGCTGTATTTGCAAAAGCAACCTGTCAGAAAGAGAGTCCATGAAGATGATAAAGAGAGCAGTCCCTAGACAGGATATAAAAACATCTTGCCCCCATCAAAATAAGTGTATGAGCTGTGAATACGGCATGAACTGGACAAACATGTCTAGGGGTGTGCAGCTCCCAGTCCTGCCTGGCTGCTGATCAAGGTTTGGAAAAGTGTTTGTCAGCCACAGCACATTGCATTTGCAAGCTGAGGCTCTGCACATGAAGGGAAGTGGAGAAGGTTTATGAGCAATCAAAGGTTTATCAGCCATCCCCAGCTCACGATTCAAGCTCTGTCTTGGAGGCTTCCCATCATCGTTGCAGTGTGAAGGGTGATGGTGCAGCTACAGGCCACATTTATCCTCTGTCAAAACAAGGGGAGGGAGATAAGTTGGAAAAAGTACTTCTCACTGATCCCCTAGAATTTGCTTCCACATGTGCCACATGAATTCTAATGTTTGCTGAAAGATATGAAGAAACAGAGAAAATTCAATCTTAATATTTAAATCAACAGCCAAATGATATAAAATGTCTTATGAAGTAGCCTGTAGCAGATCTTCTCTGGGATGCTTAGCTTCCAAAGTCCATCATCTAACTATAGAAAATTTGGTGAAAAGCAAGTCAAGATTAATCAGTCTCATTTAACAGAATTATAAATATTTCCTACAATCATATCAGGATAGCAGTTGGCCATATTGCAAAAAAGAGTCTTGTAAATGGAAAAGTTATAAATAAATAGATAAGCCTTTTGGTTGGTTTGCTTCTTACTTAGAAAAAGAGCATGTTTTTTTTATCAGGGTAAAGAAAGTTCAATGCTGATTTTAGGCACTGAAGTGAAAGAGTAGATTAAAAATAGAAGCAGACAAAGAAAACAAACAAACAGCCCCCCTCCCCCCCAAAAAACAACAAACCAACAACCAAAAAAACCCCAAAGCCAAAACAACTAAAAAACACAAAACACCCCTGATTATCTATTTGACCATGAGAATCAGTTTAGTGAAGGCCGGGGTTGAGATTTTAACTGATTATTGTCAATGATTACACTGTTTAGGACCTGACAGAAAATTCTGTGAGGAAAGGAAGCACAGTAATCTCTGTGTTGAGGATGGGGAACTGGTGCACTGTCCATCTTTAATGGGCCCTGGCAAAATCCCAGCTTCCTGACTGTAACAATACAAACTTAAAAAACTTTCTATTGTCCCCCCAGTTGTTCTGGAAACAGGGGGACAGAGCCTGAAGGAGAACTGCAATGGAATTGAGTTTGGGGTATTTTTGACTAGGCTCCCTTGCATATCACAATGCCACTTTTCAAGTAAAATTTGTTTTGCAGAAAAAGGCATAGCCAGAGAGACCTGACACCAACCGTGCAGTCCCATGAAAAGGTTAGCATGTGAGCCTATCAAAGGTTAGTGTACCTTTGCACAGCACTGTAGATTTATTCTATATCTTCAGACCCCAATGTGTTACTTTTTTCCCCCAACAGTGTTTAATCTCCATGTCTATCAGGAACAAAGAATGAAAGAAATGGCAACAGCTGCTTATTTTCCACAGGAATGTTATCCTTCCCTTTGGTTTTCAAGCCTTAAATTACTTTCCCATTTTGTGTTTTTGCTTTCACAGGCAAACTGCTTGTGTCTTTTTTTCAAAGTTCTTTGAAAACTGATTTTTTTATGTTTTAATTAGAAATTCATCAAGAATATTTTTCTCTGAAGTTGAAAAGTGAGTTTCAGGCAGTGATTAGATCCATTTCCCTAAAAATCTCCACAGTTTTTACAATCAATCAAAAAACCCCAAGCACTGACAATCTAAAATATGAAGAAATATGGTTCCTTTAGCTGCCAGCAATTGTACCAAAATGACAACACAAAGGAGGAAAAAAAAATTCTCAGATGAATTAGCGTTATATTCTCAGAACCCCAAACTTCCATGTATTCTCAAAAGAAAACAGTGAGTTCTTATCTTCTCCATGATATTTCTGTGGAAGTCACAGGAGGGGCAAGACCTCATTTCTAATCAATTTTCCAAATTCAAAGTGCAGATCTACCTTGATGCTGAGACAGATCTGCTTCCAAATGAGAAGGTTCTAAACAGAAATCCAGGAGCTGCAACTCTGGGAGCCAACATTAACCAGTCCTTGCACCAGGCTGAACCACAGGGTCAGATGGTGTTAAATATAAGCCTTTGAAATTATTCATATCAAGAAACACAGTTTAGAAATCAGGAAAAATTATCCTCATTTTTATAGAAAAAAATTGTGAACAGACAACCTTCTTAACATCTCTTTAATTTTTCTGTTCTAGGTCTTT
>VZSE01004115.1:0-18550 GCA_013398275.1 Promerops cafer | reverse complement strand
TTTTTTTTTTTTTTTTTTTTTTTTTTTTTTTTTTTTTTAACTGTAATTCTGCATAAAAAGGGAACTGGATAAAATACTAAGGAAAAAAATTTACATGTGTATTATTCTTACCCTCACAAGTCTCTATCTTACTATTTTATTACGAGTTTCTTAATTTGGCTGTAAAATGCCATGCTAACTTAAAACATATATGTGTTGTATGAACAGGATAAAATCTCATCTTTTTACTTTCCCAGATGATAGTTCTTGTCATCAGAACAGCATCATTTGATGGTGATGGATTCAGGCTAAAGAAGGGCACATCAGGACCATGAAAACAAAATCTCTTGAAACATATGAGCTGATTCAACGTAGACATCCTTTGTCTGTTCAGGCCAGTTATCCAAAGATAAAGTAAAAAAGAGGAGAAAGACTGGCAAGCTTTGCCCAAGAGATGAGGAAGGTAAACCCCTTGAAACAACTCTTGATTTTTTTTGTTTTTTGTTCATTTGTTTGTGTGTGTGCCTGTGTGTGTCCACTTATCTCTAAATCTATAAATAGAGATGATATAGATACAGATATAGATAGATGATATAGATATAGATCTCTATCAGAGGGACTGGAAAGTACCTCTACCACATCTTCCATTTAAATTCTCAAAACTCTGCATCTCAGGAAGCAAATTAAAAATGCATTCTGGCTACAGCTAGTAAGCCTTTGCCCTTGCAGAAGGGTTACTTTAGGTTATAACAGCCTTAAATATTGCAGGTACAGAGAGCAATAGTTTGTAATTCTGCCCTGCTCTGGAATCACTTAAAATAACTGCCAGGAGCCTTGAAAAGGCTCTACTGGCAGTTGAATATCTGCATATGAAACTGAAAACGATTTTGAAAACTCAGAGAGGAACTGTGGCCCAATTGGATCAATAATTTGGAGCACAGGACTGAACCATTGTGACCACACAACAGAAATAATTGCAATCGCTGCTAAAATAAGTAACATATCTCAACACAGCTGAGATCAGGCTAATGATTCACTTTGTTTTAAATGCGAATAATTGAAAGCAGGAATCAGAAAGTTCAAGGATGAAATTAGCCTCACAACAAATTAATCTATTTTAAAGTTTTGGAAGAAAAAAAAATTCCAACTTGTACAGTACTGGAAAAAAGAAAATCGACAGAATACAACTCCAAGCTTCCAAGCTCAAAGTTAATCTGATGATATATCTGAATACTAATAACCTGGGCACAGTTCCATCTCCAGAGAGAGATATGCCTGCTATGATTATCTCTCTGGTAGCTGTCAAACAAAGAGATGTCATTCTGTCTACAGTTAAACAACAACAGATGGAACATACCCTCAGCCAAGGTAAGTACCATCACTCCAACGCTTTCAAATGGAGCCTCACCATGGTTTGCACCAGCTGAAGGTCTATTCCAGATCTCTGTTCCAAGGCAAGGGTTAATCTCATCTGTAATGTAAGTTGAGATCACCACCAAAGAGCTGCAGAAGAAACTGTCTTCAAGGCACAGCCCTGTGACTGTGGTGTCAGTATGGCATGCACCCTCATCACTTACGCTTTCCACTTCCTTCAGAGGACACGTAGCATATAACACCTCTCCATTTCCTAAACTCATGAGCTGCAAGTCTCTTGCAAAAGCACCAAGGTTTGGGACTAGAAGGTGTCCCATCTTACCTGATTTTGCATAGTGCTTCTGGCCAGCTGACTGAACTGCTTTTACAGACTCCAGCGAAAGAGGAATTTTTAGACAGCAACACTTTAATTGTAAGGGTATTGCTTAAAAATGGTCAGATGATCCAGGTGCCTTGCAAATACACTTCTTCCTCCATTGAGTATAAAACAACGTGCACTGAGTCTGATATCTATTCTGCAGTTGTTTGTATATTGGTGAGAAGCTCTGGACATTGTGCCCAATCCCTTTTTTAGCTGCAAAAGTGGGAATTAATGGATAGAGCAATCTGGACACAATTTTCCTAAATCACATATTTCATGCTTTCTGTATTATTGTAGATAAAATGTGGATCAAAAATTATGAGAAATAAGGTTTCTAAGAATTTGAGGGTATTTATCTTCAAATCAAAATAAATGATGCCTCAAGAACAGAGTAAAATATTGTATACACATTTTCATATTAAAAAAATCTCTTAGAAAAGAAAGAGGAAGAGAAAGAATGTTTTATATTTGCCAACCTTCTTTCCAAAATTCCCATAAGATTAATAACTTTTGTTATCTTGATGCAAGACCATAGAGTTTTGGCTAGAATACAATTTGTAAGGAAATTATTTTCTGTTCTGTCGTGTGAATTAATCTTGAAATCACCTTAATCCAGTGATATTCATAATGAAATGTATTTCAGTTTGAACATATATTTGCCAAGTTTTTCAGAAATACTGTTGTTTAAGATATATGGATTGGAATTGTGATTCAGGGACATTACAAATGGAAAAAGTCTATTAGGTGAACCATTCTTATTAGTAGAGTGTTGTTCCCCCAAGATTGCTTTCTGGTCTTTTGTCCAATCTAATTTCAAAGTCTATCTGCATCTATAAGTTGTGCCATTATGAGCAAACACTTTATTAAAGTGTGTGATATATTTTGGATCTATAATTTTTATCCAAAGAGCTCTCTTTATCTGTCAGTGTGGAGGAAAAAAAAGAAAGAAAAAAGATTACTTCTTTTTTTTACTCTAATACTGGAAGAGACCACCCAAAATTCTACTTGACAAGGGACCCACATCAAATGGTATAAATAGTCTGAAGAGTCTGAAGCAACCAGAGTGGCTAAGCAGGATAGACAAATATGCCACATAAGCTTATTATAAATTTGCATCTCAGCAAACTGGAGTTCAAGGCTAGCTGAAAACTGCAGTCATAAAGCTTTATAAACACACAGAGGTTGAAACTCACCCTTGGTCTCACACTGCTGCAGGTACCTGCCCCTCAGTTCAGTGCTCTTGCACTGAGAATTGCTCTTGCAATTCTCTGAATACAAATAGCAATGACTACAACATAAATGTAACTAAAGGAACACACCACATGATAGGAGAATGGTACTATCAGGGAGACCTGGGAATTAAGAAAACATGGTGATCAGAAAAAAGAGTTTTTGAAATATCTGTTCAGACCAGTTTGTTAATTTGAGATCTTCTAAGGCCCGCGTAGTAAACAGACACTTTGCTGTGCACTAGAATTAGATTGATTTCTATTTTTCCCATATTAGACCAAGAAATGCTTGGAAGGAGAAAGAATGGGCTTTTTTTCTTTTTTCTTTTTATTTTTTTTTTTTGTGTGGGCTAAGCAAAATTCACCTCTTTCAATTTCAATGAACAATCCTTCCTTTTTACATGGTCCCTGATACTCTGGCATCCAAGGAGCATATGGGGTTTCAATTGTCCTGTCCTTTCTTTAAAGAGTCACACCTTTACTGTTAGTCCAAATTATACCATTCTCATTTTGCAAAACAAAATCTCTGAGACAGAGGAATAAAATCATAACACAGTACCCAGCCTTAATATATATTTCCCAGAATCATGTTTTTGACATGAAAAACAGAACTATCTTTTATAACAGGATTCACAGGCACAAAACACTGAATTTGAATGCTTCCTCAAATCTTGCCTGCTCTACCTAAAGATATCTGTGAGTTTGGTATCTCTACAGGCTCAGAGCTGCAAATCTGTGGCTAGACTAGGATGCCTGGAGCAAATACTCAGATACAGAGCAAGGAATTTTTAAAAAGGTAGAAGAGGACACAGTGAGAGGGTTGCAGGCAAATATTTAGAGCACATCTGCCTGGAAAGAGGAAGGTCTAGACTTTAAGCCCTCCTAAATCTGAAGAATTGAAACTCATGTCTCAGACTTCTAAAAATTTCTTAATTACCAAAGTAACAGTAAAGGAAAAGAGGAAAAGGACATTGTGCAGGATGACCCACCAGGAAAATGAGCAGGTAAAACAAGATTTGGCTTAACATACCAAATAAAGCCTGTGGTCTTGAGAGAGATGAAGTCAGGGCTCTGGAACACTAACAAGCAATACACATAGCCTAAATATGAACTCTGTTCCCAAAGTTCATGTCAGAGAGGAGTAGAGAAGTACAACCAGAAGTACTAACACAGATTAAGTCTACCCTAAAAAGAACTGTGATTAAATCATCCCTACTAAGGGACCATTTCCACACACTTAACTGCAGTCATTGGTTAAATGGACAAATATTTTTTTGTGGAAACAGAAAGCAGAACCAAGAGCTCTACCTTCTAACCACAGGCTTTGTTCTTGTATGTCTCATCCATATATATGCCATTTGTAAGTGCAATTTCTCCTTTTGTGAACCTTGACTGCCCTTTCTGCACAACAACACAGCTTTCCCAGTAAAGACAGCAGATATCTACTCTTTTCCCAGAGCAGATCACAATAAGAGGTAGAAAATTTTAAATGCCACATACTGAAAGGAGCCTACAAGGCAGGGAAGAAAGTGATTCCCTACATAATCAAGTAGGGAGAAACTCTTAGTCTCATTAGTGTGATCCTAAGACACTTGGCTATTTATGAACTGAAACATTCAAAACAGTCCCTGTTAAAAAACAAAGGGAAGAACATTGAAAAGAAAAATTACAAGGCACAATGTTTCATTTTTAGTAACCAAAACGATGAATGTACCATTTCCTTCCATTTCTTCAAGCATTATATCCACTGGAACAATATACAAGTGGTAGATGACAGGTCATTCTTCTTTCAAGCTTGTAAAATATATACATACATGCCAAAACTACCACATTTCTTGCTGAACTCAAGACTGTCTGCACATGGCAGGCTCTCAGAGGACACCAGGATTTTTAGAGATATAACTGAAAATGTCATTTCTGAATAGACTGCAAAGAGAGTAATTCTCAACTCAGCTGAGGACAGTGGTGCTTGTGAATACATCTAAATGATCTTTTTCTATCTTTTCTGTCTTAGACAAAGCCATCGTACACATCCTCTCAGGCACCTCGGCTGGCTGAGTTCTTACAGAGTACTTCCCTGAACAAAGATGTCTAAATTAAGCTTGAGTTACACTTTAGGTTTCTAAGTGCTTTTTTGGATGTCACCCAGACTAAGAAACTTGGCCAAGGTTATTTACAAAGTTTATGGCAGAAAAGGAAACTGATCTGGGGTGTCTGAGGTCTCAGGCTAGCACCCACAGCCCTGGAACATCTTTCATCTCTGCTGCTCTTATTGAACCAAAATGACACAAAAGATCAGAAAGATAAAGACAGGAATGAACATTTTGAAGGATCAACTAATTTAATCTA
Source organism: Promerops cafer (assembly GCA_013398275.1). NCBI lineage: Eukaryota > Metazoa > Chordata > Aves > Passeriformes > Nectariniidae > Promerops > Promerops cafer. The sequence goes on along the minus strand of VZSE01004115.1, from coordinate 13,258 downwards.
GAAGATTCTTAAACATGGTCAATGCTTAATTTTATCCATATATTACTTCCTTACCTTCTGCAGATGATTGCAGAAATGCCAACTCCATCTATTTATAAAGCAGTGAAACAGTCAAGAGTTCTCTAATGCACCACTTCCAAGTGCAAGAAATATATGCTGACCAGCTCTTAACTATCTTGGCAGGGATTCACATACCTGTTAGGCTTTTAATTTATCAAAGACAGACATATTTATGTGTCTGTCTGTGGCTGCATGCTCATGAAATACGAAAGGATGTTAAAACAACACTGGTGCCTTAGGAGCAGCCAGGAAACTCAGCGTTGAGGTTTGTTCCTTTGTCCTTAGCTCACCCGTGCTGTGCACAGCTCTGTATATGCCTAGAAAAAGCCTATGAACAGAGCTGGTAAGAATCAAACAAGGCTCTGTAATGCTGTACCAAAATTAACCAAACTTAAGCAAATGTAAAAAAAAAAATCTTGATGATTTTTTCTTCATTCCCTCGATGAGGTGGGTTCAGATTTGGCATCTTTGATTTTTCTTTGGTTAATGATGGTGATAATAACAGACTTCCTCATATGAATACTGCTAATATTGTTCATGCATAACAACAGCCCCCCAAGGATCTTGGGGGGCATTCAGGTACTCCCATGGAGTGCCTGCCACTCTCTACAGATGTGGTGTAATTTCCATACAACTGTTTCTTTCAGACCCATTACACACATAAAAGATACAAACCCATTATTAGCAGATCATTCAAGTGATAGTAATGACTCCTCAGGAGGTAGACAATACATCAATCAACCTGAAGTGGAGTGTGTTTTATAGACCAGGCTTAATTCCATAGGAAATGCTGGAAGGCCCTTGACTGAACCAGCAGGGAGGTTAATGGGAGTTGCACACTTGGATGTAGTCTTAGTCTGAACATTTATTTTTTAAAATCCTGTTGTTTTTTTTTTTTTTACCCATCAAACTGCCAAGGCAGCACTAAACCATGTCCTGAACTGCCATAGAAAAGCATTTTAGATACACCAGACAAGACCACAAAACATTAACATAGTTCTAAACTATTATAGGTAAAGAGACATTAGTCCCATTTTTATGGTGAATTTAATTTCCTTTTTTAAAATATAAGTTTAATATTGACCATTATGCCATGGAACAAGTTTCTGAATCATCCAGATATATTTTTCTAATATTAATTAGTTGAAGTTTTTAACTGAATCTTCAACACAAAATAGCACCATTTGTGACAAATAAACACATAACACATTGTAATATCATCTTCACAGTTTTTTAATTAAAAGATTTATTAAAAAAGCAATTATTAACTGACAAAATTTGAATTTTATAAACAACAGTGTGAACAGAAATTACTCCCAGTCTAAGACTTCTGTATTTCTATGCAAGTCTTCCAATTTCAATTACTTGTAACTTAAAAAAATTATGTTCTAGGATAGAGTTAGTCTACTTCCTGCAAAACCTATACAGTAAATCTTGACAACAATGGCAACTTTATAGAACATATTTAAGTGCATTCAATTTTTACAAACATGACCCAATACAAATTTAAAACTTGCATGCAGTGCTTGTAACATCATGCAGTTAGTAAGAAGAATGAGCTAAACAAAACTCCTAGCAACCTCAAAATGCAAGTCCTATATGCTGCCTCTATCTTATTTCTAAAAAGGTTATCGATGGCCATAGATTGTTCTTCAGTCGTTTAGCAGACAGATCAGAAAGAGATAAAAGAGCAATGATTTTCATATTTTTTCTAAGCCATATCCTTTACACTATCCTTACAATTGTGTTACCTTACTTGTCTTACAGTAAGTCAATTTCTAGTGTCGTGAAGAAAAAAACAAATACACATATTACATTAAAAATTTTTGAATTTCCTGAAATTCCATATAACTATTGGTCTAGCTCCCTTGGCACAATCTCAACTGTAAAGCAAAGTTTGGCAGTCTGAATTTCAGGAACAGTTCACGCAGTATACTCTCACAGGAAAATGAATTCTAAATTGAAAATATCCCTGCTATCATACAGACTTGGCTCACTTTTTGCTCCAATTCCTTTACTTTCATGATATGTCTCATTTTGGTTTAGCTCATTGACAAAGGACAAGTTTACGGCAACTTTAAATTGGTTTACATTGGCTTGAGGGAGTGTTGTCCAGTCAGGGTTTAGTCAAAAATGCTTCATGTTGACATGACTCAGGTCTGAGCACTTTCCTTCCTTTTCTTTTTGGTTTATCACACTTTCAAACTCAATGACATATATACTTGCCTGGAGGCAAAGTGGTTTTTTTTCCATAGGCACTTGAAATGTTCAACAATACTTCTGCTTTTACTTTGGTTATGAATTTCAGCAGCTTCTTGGGAGATGGTAAGTGCCAACACCAGAAAGTATGTCACAGAACATGGTTAAAACTCAATGCCCTACAGAAACACTGTACAAACATACAAACCAATGCAATGTAAGTAAAATGTTTATTTTCAGAAATAGCCTTTGGCATTCAGAAAGCATGTTCCGAAATTTAGTACAATCAGCAAGCTTGATATAGCAGCTTTAAAAGGGTTTTCTTTAACAGTGATAGGAGAATCCTTCATTACAGCAGAGAATATACTGCTGTCTGACAGCCCATAATGACACCAGGGAGGTACTAAAGTCCAAACTTATTTGGCTGGCCCTACACTTGTTTGTCTGTGTAAGGCAGATGTATACTTTCCCATTTTTCCCTTTACTTAGCTCTCACTTAATACGCTTCTTTGGAAATTTCCTAACATTAAGAGGAAAATGAAAACTGAAATACTTAGATTTTAAACAAATCTAAATAAACAATATATAAATAATGTACTTTTTCTTTTGCCAGTTCTTTTTATATCTTTTACTTCATGTATGTCCTATTACCCCATTTCTCCTTTACTCCCAACAGTCTCTATTGGCTCTTCCCTGAGCCTGTCTAGATTGCATAGAAGAAAAGAGAAAGGAAAGTCCTGCACAGATCACTCTTATTGCTCCAGTTCTCTATAATTGCTTTTCTGCAGGAAGCAGGTAGTTCTTAACAAAGAACTCTACACAACTTTTTCTGAGTTACTCTGGAAAGTTATTTCAGCCATTTCTAGAGTGAATAAGAAACAAAAGTGGCATTGAGTAACTTACTTTCTATTTTCTAATTTGGAGTGAGATGCTTATGAGCTTACTTTACATGCTTGGTCCAAAGTGACTTTGTAATGAAGAATCACCTGAAAACTCTGAGAAGTCAAAGAAGTAAAAGGTTTTCTAATAATATGTCTTGTCCTGAAAGCCTGTTTTCCTTTCTCCAGGAAAGAAAAAACTTTTGATTACCTTTATTACATTTCTGACAAAAGCTCAATTGAAGGTAGACTCAGATAGCCAGTAATGCAGTGGCAGTTTTTGCCTCCATCCAACCCATTAATTTCAATGGTAAAAAAGCCCAATTACAGCTGGCTATTATGGGCAGCAGTGAATGGCTAAGAGAAACCAAGGGTGGCTTTAGAAAAAGCACTTAGAAGATTGCAGCCCTCCCATTCACACTGCCTTGGCAAAAGGCATGCTCCAGGTCACACGCCTTGGTGAGCAGCCTTATCACTCAGCCCTGGAGTTAAAAGCCTTCACAAGTGTATATTCCCATTTGTAGAACCTGAGGCAGCAGTTAGGAAAAGGGTCTGCACCTGATCTGTGTTGGTCTAACTTAATCACCAGCAGTTGAAAACTCACCTGTGATAATCCATTATTCAATGACATGCAAAAGAGAAGGTTCCTGGACAGATCTCAGTAGTCATTCATAATGAGTACCTTGTGGCCACACCTCCAACTTTAGCTATATCTTGACCTTACTGGAAGCTCAACTAATGGCAGGGGAGTAGATAAGGGTATCCCCAACATCTTGTTCAGGTGTCCAGTACAAAGCTGTCTTTCCATCATGATTATAAACCAGCTCACAACTCTTGATTGTGCCTGTGGCCTGTTTAGTTCTATGTTTAGTACTGGAAAATACTGTTGTCTCCATTTTCTACTCTTAAAGGGATTAACTTCCTCTTTAGTCCTTGTAGCTGAATTAACTTACTTAATGCATATATAGAAGACAACTCTACCAAAGATATGTAATGACTCATTCATTCTTTATTTGCAGAGCTTCTTTTGTAAATGTACTTGGAGACACATGAGGTTTTTTCCTATAGTCAAAAACCCTGCCAGCTCTCACAGGCACTCCTTATTGGCAGCTGTAGCCATAACAGAAATATTTGTCTTATTCCATGGATCCACAGGTGAAGATGACACATTGAGCTTTTCATGGATGATTATGTTGGCCCAAATGGAAAAAGACTCAAAAAATCTAAATTGTTCCTGTTGAACCAAATGACATTAGGTACAACCTTCAAAATTTGATATTTTTCATCACTTCAGGGAGAACTAGAAGGTGAGGTATAGAAGAATATATAAACTTCCAGCCAATATAGAAGACTCTAACACCATATGTGAAAATCATCTCATCGTAGTGCAAGGTTTGTCATGTCATACTGCAGAAAGCTAAAAAATGTCTGGATTTCACATGTTAATGTGTGCTGGCAAAAATATACTGTAGGACACTATCAATGGCAACATCATCCTTTATATTCTGAAAAAATACAAAGGGAAAAAATATAAAGGAGGGAAAAGACTAAAATTCTAGTATTTTACTGAACAGAAAGCTGGTCATTTTGTAATCCTCCAAAGTGAAATCCTATTTATAGCAACAGTATAATCAAATAATATGCGATCACTTGGAGGTTTGCAACATTTGACAAATTGTAATTTTGTTCTTCACAAACTCCTAAACACTTCCTGCTAAGTGACAACAAGCATCAGCAAGTTTCAACAAACCTTCTGCAGTTTCTTTATCTCACTATAAAGAACAGATGCCGTTTTGGGGCTGCTGTGAACTCTTCTGTTCTTTGTGTAATGTGCACATGTATATGCGAGTGCACATCACATGAAAATGTGATAGCCAAGGCCCATCTTAGATGCTTTTTCTGTGGTGCACAGTGAGCAAACAGCTGGTTCCAGGCAAGAATCTTCTGTCAATCATGGCAAAAATGTGATCCACATAAAATTTCATAGCAAAAGTGACAGAATTCTCAGCATTAATAATGAATTTTGGGCTGTTAAAATATACAAAGATGGTCCCACAATGTTTTCCAGTATGTCTGTGAAAATTATTATCTATTTCTGCCCTTCACCAGTAGCATGTGGGAAGTATCAAAAGTACATGAGTTAAATAGAGCTGATGCTCCCAGAAAGCAGTTACTTTCAGGCTATCAGCATGATTTAAAATCTTTCTGTAAAGAACTTTACAAAACAAGGAGCCCAATGAACTGATTTCAAGATTGTAGGAATTCCATTCCATGAAGTCAGAAAAAATGTCCCCTACACATTAGAACATTGTCGAACAAAGCTTTGAGTGACCCAGCCTTTACCAGTACATCTTTTTTTGTTGTTGTTGTTGTTGTTTTCCTTTCTGGGCTCCTTTATGACCAGGAGTAAAAAGACAAACATCAGAAGTCTCACTAATTACATATTAAAAGTGATATTCCATGTAAAAATGTTACATGCCTTTGAAAGGCAGTAACATTCCTGATGGAGAAGGAAAGCAAGGAAACATGCAAATAATAAGGGGCATAGCATCAAAGACAATGCAGGAAATGAAACTGAGAAATAAAAATGGATCACTTCCTAGAGGGGGAAGAAAATTACCAGAGTCAAAGAAAAAAACTTAGAGAATGTAAAAGGTTACTTAAAAAAACAAGCACATCAAGAAATATATCTTGAGACAGGCAACGTCAATTTGCCTTGCTTTTAGCAGGTAGTCAGCTACATCATTATACAAGTACTGAAAAGTTAGAAAACAGTGAGGGTAGAAGAATATGACATCTTCTCTGCAGTTGCCTTATGATGACATTATTTCTAATCCTGAGTGGTCTTTCAGTTTAATGTGTCCAAGTTTTCCATTTCATTGGAAAAATGGCAATTAGTTCACACCACAATGTGAACTAGGAGAGAACACGTGTTGCAGCAAGCATAGACTTCTTGTTCTAGGAAGACTATATTATAAATATCAGAATAACCAGGGGCACAGCAAAAGGGGCATCTCCTGCAAGACCCATGTTCAGGCTCTGTTCCCCTGGAGTAAGAACTAAGATTTCATCTTCAGCCTTTTCCCAGTAAGCCCTCAAGGCTATCCATTACTCTTGATGGAACATTTTCAATCTCAACTATTAGAGCAGCTCTATTTTGTATAAATTGTATTAAGTATTCATTGAATTTTGGGTTTCAACACCAGGGGTTAGTGCCCTAATCACCTGGCTATTCTAGGAAGACATGAGGAGGGGCAGAACATGGTAGGAATCAAATAATAAGACTCAACAGCTTTCCTGTATCAAGCTCCACACTTCATCATTGCTGACGTCACTAATGGGAGTTCTGACAATTTTCCAAACCTCCTTTACCCAGTGAGGTTATGATTATGTCATTGGTTGAATTGGTTGAAATACCTTTGGTAGACCCTCCTATTTTTCCCTAGGAGGATGATAAGGGGCTTTAATGTATTGAGAAAAGTCGTAGGACAATCTAGAAATAGAAAAACATTTTTTTAAAAACTAATTACTTCAGGCAAAAGTGTAATCCTAAGGATATACTAAAATAATAAGTTTTTTGCTCTACTTAAGAAAATAATTTAAAATAAAACAAAACAAAACATACATAATAAAACTGGAAAAGAACCCAAAAAGATATTGCTGAATGCATGGATTGTCTGGGTGTTTACCTCTACACACAATTGCTTTTTTGAAGAAGAGATGTAATTCCAAAATAACTGTAAGGGAAAGTTAGTGAAAAGTAGGGATAAGGCTTCATTTTGATAAAGCAAAATTTAATTGTAAATTACTCACATCTGAAGTTTACAATTACATGAAAAAGCTTCACTTTGAAACAACATGTAGAGTTTTTGCTGTTGTTGAAAGCTTTATCTAGAAATGCCTGTGTTAATACCACAATACAGTTGTAATATCACATATGCTGTTACAGTACATTAAATATTTTAGTTAACAGTGGCAATAGACAAATGAAAAATATGAGAGCTCAGCAGTGTAGAACACAGACATTCATGCTTACTGACTTCCATGGGCTTTTTCTACAACGTTTGTTCACTTTCACACAGTTTTTATGAGCCAGACTCTTGATAGCTCATTGATTCATTCACCCTACACGTGTAGCATTCCCTGCAGAAACACCAGGTCAAACTCTTAAACACAGAGCTGGACTTGACCAGAGGAAGACCTCAGCAGATTAAAGGCAACCTTTATTCTAGCTGAAGGTTTTGCCATGAATGCCAAGCAGGGGAGAGCAAAAGTGCACAGGAGAACAGGAGACACCAGTTGAGTAGGGAATGGTAAAATTAAAAAGAAGGGATGATTGCTGCCTTTCTTCTTCTTTTCCTTGTCCCCATGGGACCAGTAGTGTGAAGTGCACACTACACAGCTCATGACCAGTGGTTGATTATGCCATACTGTGGAGTCCTAGTCCGCATGGCAGCTGGAAGAGGGAATGGACCTGGAATTCCACATCAATGCTACAAGCCTTGAGGTACGCAGCAATTCATACAAGACATGTCCCATCTATGGAATTCTGGATCTCCCCAGTATCTTCAGACCTAACAGGAGCAAGGAAGATGCTGGTTCTGCAGAGGGATGTCTCAGTAACCTTTGCTTATAAACAAAGAAAAATTGTTCCAGCTGAAAGAGACCTTTTCAAGGTCATTTAGTCCAGCCCCCTCTGCATAAGCAGGGACACCTTCCACTGAGATCAGGTTGCTCAGAGCCTCATCCAACCCAGCCTTGAATATTTCCAGGGATGGGGCATCTACCACCACTGGCACAGTGTTTTAACATCCTCATTGTAAAATGTCTCTTCCTATCTAATCTAAATTAACCCACCTTCAGTTTAAAACCGTATCTTACACTGTCACAATAGACCTTGACAAAAGATTTATCTCTATCGTACAGGCTTTATACACATTTGTAGATAATTCTGGAATACATATTATGTCTTGTCAACACTGTAACAAATGTTAAATTTATCAATCATTTTATAATCAATTTCTAGTTCATATTCTCCTTTGCAGTATTCAGAAGGATCTCATCAAATAAAAGATATTAAAAAGTTGGTTGTCTTTCTTCGTAATTTTTGTTCTCTCGATTGTTCTCTAGATTTGTTAGTAGAATTCGCTCTCTCTCTATTTTGTTCTAGATGCTCTTTTTGTGCTTTCATATTTTCAAAAGAGTATTTTTTTATCCAAATCAATTCTACTTCTCATATGAAGTTCATGATAAACCATAAATAACAAATATATTACAGTTTCCTAATATTATATAACATGGAGTACATTTCCAAAATCCTTATTTAAGGAAGACTTTTGAATTGAGTGGCTAAAATACACACTAAAAGTCTTCCCTCTGCCACAAGTGGATCAACAATTTCTGTCATTATTGATCTTTTTTTTCATTCTTTCTTCATGCAACCAATTCCAGCACAACTGTCACATGGAAGATTTGAGATGATATTTTTTTTATTTTCTTATGATACTTACGGGCTGTCTGAAGTCATACAAACCAAAAATACAATCATGTCTGTCTTTCTTCTTAAATAATTCTCTGACCTCTCTTGGTTATCCATAAAATCATAAAAAAAAAAAAAAAGTTTGAAAATTAAAAAAAAAAAAATACTCCTATTACTCAACAAATCTCTTTCAATTTTTTGTACTCTGAAGACACTTGGTACATATGACAAACAATGACAGCAGAGTTTCAGCGGATTAAACATAAGGTATATCTGATCTCTGACATCCATGTGTTGTCTCAGTAGAGATTATGATAAGAATTGGCCAAAAGTTTTGTACTTCTAAGTGAGATGTGTACTAATATCTTTTTGCTTTGAGTTTCATTTTCAAAATTTGTGAAGATAACTAAATAGAAGAAATGTCAAGATGAAAAATGAACTGAGAATGAGTGGTACTGTGATTTCGGGTTTTAATTGCCAACGAAGCACGCTGGCTCATATCACTATGAATGAAGAGGAAAAAAAGGGTGTTTACATCAGAAATGGAGCATGACAGTCATGACCTATGAAAAGCAAAATACATTTTTTACTCTTCAGAACAAAGAGCATTTTTCCTCCTGTATTTTTGCTTGAATAGACACATATTACTGGATATCATATGATTTACAAATTTCAGTTTAGTTCATCTGAAAAATATCCCAGATCTAGAATGTTCCTTTTCTCTCCTAATAATTTTGCTTAGTCCCTAGATTAAATGTGTTTCAAACTTCTCTATCAATATACATTCAAAATCAAATTTTTCCCATTAGAGTTATCTGCAGTTATATGCCAATTGACACATGAACATGAATGACTCTACAGAAATCATGAGAAAAAAGGAAAATTATACCATAACTGCTTCTTGTCTGGTACTGATTTCATTGTCTTTCCCCCTAAATGTTTTCTTTTAATTTCTTTTTAGCTTTCTTTTGGATGCATATTGCAAAATCCTGGACACCTTACTCTCAAGGAAAGCTTTCTTGTGTGTATGCATAACCTGAAGGAATACCAAGGAAAGCTTTTTATTGTGTATGTGTGATCCATATGTAAAAATCTTACAGCAATGTTATATATAAAAGGGATAATAAAACAGGTATTGACAAGCTGAGAAATGCAAGCTCGTATTGAAGTTCACAAAAAAAAGGGCACGATAAGCCATTCATGATCTGATAATTTCATAGGTCTTAGTAAAGTTCAGGGCAATATTAAGAAGACTAAACTTATTACTTAGCTCTGATGTTTTGAGTCAGAGTGCCTTTGACTGAGTGTCAAACAAAATAGCACTTATCACCATTATAAAGTGACTGATTACCATAATTTCTGTTTTGAAATTTTAAAAGTATATAATTTTAAAAGAAATAATAAAAAAAATACTATTATGGGTCTGGAAGTTGTTGGATCTGTGTTTTCTACCTCTAACTGTCTTTAGATGGCTAAGGATATTTCTTTCTTTCTTTCTTTCTCCTTCTCTTCCCATTCTGGTGCTTTTCTGTTTTTCACTCATTCTCACTTGTTTGTGAGGGTCCATCACAGTCTGCCTCAGCTTGCTTACACTAACAGCTGTAACCTAATACTGTTCCTCAACCTCATTCTATTATTTCCTCTGAGGAAAAGCAGGAAACTTCAACTTTCATCCCCCACACAAGAGAAGAAAGGAGTGAACAGATACCTGCTTTCTTCTAGGAGAAAAACAATTCTGAAATGGTCTGAAAAAGATCAGCATTTATCTCATATGTGCTGACTATAAAATATTTGCACGTGACTCATTTCCTGGCAACAAAATATTGTGGCAAGCAATGAAGCAATTATGAATTCTTTTCTTCTCATGATTCAATACAAGTTTTTATTACCTCAAATGAAGCCACTCATTCTTCAAAATAAAATATAGAGAAGAGTAATAATAAAATAGAGCAAGATTTAAAGAAAGGAAGGATAATTGATTTTGCCCAGTTTACAAATAAACTCACCATAGGGTGTGTTAAAACTTGATGTGAATATAATTTCTCCTTAAAATTTACAACTCCACACTTCCTATTGCTCCCAACACAATACATTTGAACATGAGTATTAGCTATAAAACTGTCTGATGAAATCATGTTTTAAATTGCAAATATCTGGCCACCTAAAGCCTAGGCTTCAGTATAAGGTGGCTCTAAGCACATCTTAAAGCTTTGGAAATATTATTAAACCTACCCCTATGAATATGCAATGAAAAGAGCCCCCAGTCATTTCAAAGTCCAATTCCAAGCAGACAGTTCCAAGTCTGATTCCTAGCAGAGGAAAGAAGAACCTAAAGACTCCTACCACCCAAATTTTGTGTTTCAGATGCTCAGATCAACAAATCACAGATGAGATTTCTCTTGTGTGATAGAGTAGCTGAGTGGAAAGAAAAGTTGTGATCTGACTCCCACTTGAGAAAGGAAGTGAAAAAGAAAGACAAAGGGACAGACATAGAGGCATAGGGACTGAAAGGGAGGGAGAAAAGGAGAGAAGGAGATAAGGTGTAACAGCAAGCAGAGAAAAAGCTAATAATGGTAAAACCACCTACTCTGATTTTAGTGTTTGAAAACCCAGTAAAGCCAGTTCTGAGAAGATCATATTGTTCAAACAAAAGGGGTTGATCAGCATGTTCATGGGCTGTGAACAGGCCAGCTTGTGGCAGAGAGGAGGCTGGTGAGGGAACAAAAATGAGATTTGGAGCAGTAGGGAACCGGGAGGGAGGCCAGCCAGGCATACTCTGCGCCATCAGCCTGACATGTGGCCATGACTGCTTAAAGAGTAAAAATGTGGAGGAAGAGAAGTTAAGTAAGGCCATGCCAGAAGAGTTAGCTCAGCTAAGATCTGTCACCAGGAAGAAAAACAATTTTGAGGCAGAAGACAGAGTGTCTGGAGAGGAGCTGCCATTGTGGTGGAGAGGAGATGTACTTGGAACACAGTCTAAACACCATAGAAAAAACAGATAGTAAACATCTCAGTCTGGCCGACCCCAAAAAACAATGAGAAGCTCTGGTTTTGATCTCTCTCAGTTCTTTTAAAAGTTAATTAGGTTGTTTTTTTGTTGGTTTTTTTTTTTTTTTTTAGTATTTCTCAGCCTTAATTCTGTAATAGTCATAGTACAAAGTTTAAACATGTTTATTTCACTTAAAGGTGTTAAAGTTTAACTGCTATCTGCCTCTCAGTTTAAAGAATAATTTAAGCCCTTGTCCTCTGTTGAAAAAGCTTTTATGCTAAAAAGTAACAGGATGGATGTGCAAGGTAGAAATAACTACATATTTAGACTCCTAGATCTACACCACTAAGCTACAGCTTAATGTTAAACCTACAAGCAAGAAATTTTCTTCCTGCTAAAACTTCTATCAATAAGTTTTGTGGCATTTTAGAACTCAGTCATGAAAAGACATTCTATTGTAGGAATAAGATTACTGTGCATTTACTCAAAGAAATCTTTTATTGTCCAGGGCTGCTTATACATCCAAGTAAATATTGCAGATTAGTAGTCCTGCAGCACAATAATCGGCTTTGAGGATCTGATGCACGCATTGTGTAGGTTTCCTAATAGTTGACTTTGAACATGCTGCAATTTTTGGCCACTGCCAAATCAAAATGGAAATTTTGGGTAGTGGATAAAAGACCACACATCACTGTGTAGCTGAAGCAGAAGAGGGGGTTTTATCTGGGGCTCTGGTTTTTAAGGTAGAGGACATGAAAATCTTCCAGGCCAACACTTCTCATGAAAATGTACTGACAGCAGCAGTGAATTATTTAAACATTTATTAAATCACTTCACAACAAATAGTAATTCATCAAGTGCTCTCTTGCCTTGTATCAGTCTTACATTAAGAGGGAAATTATTAGCCAAATGAGTTTTTAGGTATTTAAGATATCAATTTAGTCAATATCTAAAATACAGATTTCTTCAGGATTTCCCAAGAAGTTCCCTTATTTTGTACAAACATCAGAAAACAATATATCTGCACATATAAATATTTAAAGAAATAAGGATTAATTTTTGGTTGATGAACTACTTAAGTTTCATAAGTGAATCTCTGTGCAGATCATCTAGTCTGTTGGGCACTCAGAAAAAAAACAAAAGACAGTAGTAAGGTGTTCTGTTAAATTCATGGAGGGCTCAGATTTAACATACTACATATTCGTTTATGCTGTGAATATGGCTGAAATAGGTCCAGTCACTTTATTTTGCAAAAATAAAGAAAGAAAAGAAGGAAAAATATGTCCTTAGAGCCATTTTCTCTTTTTCACATTCTTGCAGAAGTCAAACAGCTATCTCTCAGGCTGTTTTCCTTTCCCATTTATTCACTTTGCTAAAAGCTTTGACAAGACAATTTTTCCCTCTAGATGAATGCTTTCACTTCTTACTCTCCCAGCTCCCCACCTATTGCGAGAAAAACTCTTCTATAAACAGCTGGATATGAGCAGGGAGGTATTTTCATATATATTTTAACTATAATGTAATTTATTTTTTAAAAACCCTTGAAAATATTATATAGCTTCTTTTAATATTTGCCTTAAAATATTTATTTTGTGCCCAGAGTTTTTCCACTTTTGTTTTCCACATGTAGTCCCAGAACCTTCCCTTCCCTTC
>VZSE01004113.1:695280-762971 GCA_013398275.1 Promerops cafer | reverse complement strand
CGGGCGGCCGGGGCGAGCCCCGCGGAGGGGAGCCTCGCTGCGGGGCCGACACCCGCGGGGTCCCTCGAGCGGCCTCCGCGCCCCGCGGGGGTCGGTCGGTCAGCGGGACCGGGGAGCGGCGGAGGCTGTGCTCGGGGTTAATGCTCCGCACCATTAACGCCTTGTCGGCCCGGGTTTAATGTGTGTTTTGAGCCCAGGGCGGCTCGGAGCCGCCGTGCGGCTGCTCAGCGCTTCAGTGACACGATTTGTAGTCGCGGGCTAAGCAGTAAATCGCCATCGTTTGGTTCCAGCGCCGTAGCACGGCGGCGTGAGCCCTTTAAAGGCCGTGCTCGCCGGAGCGATCCGAGCGCTCGGGGCTCGCTGTTTCCAGTGATCTTTGCCGTGCACGGTATCGCTCCGGGTGCCTCAGCGCTGACTCGTCCCTCGGTCCCCGCAGCAGCTCGCTTTCCTTTGCCCTTCACCCGCTTGCCACCAGACTGACCTCGCGGGTCATGGCACAGGGCCCCGGCTGTAAATGTGGGCTGATTATTCCTTTCCCCAAGGCTGGATGTGCGAGTTTGCAGGAGTACTTCAAACGGAGTAATTGGAAGAAAAATAAGGAAAAATATTTACCCTGCTTTGTGGTGTCATAATTCAGATTGGGTTTTGCTTTGTTACCTGGCACAGAGCTGGATCTCCTCTTGTCACTTATGTTCCTTCCTGTGCCTCTTGCCTCATTTTTCTTTGATACACTGCTCATTGTTTTATGGCTGTTATTTTTGAGGGCTTGCAGATATTTCTAATCTGCAGGTTTTCAGTTGATTGAACTGTGTCAGGTGACAGATGTGTCCTTTGGTTTCTTTCCTGTTTCATACAGAAAAAGGCTTTTATTTCAGTCTTTCCCAGAGCAGGAAAGCAGGCACAAGAGAGCAGCATAGGAGCTTTAGTCATGAGAGTGCTGTTCAGTATATTCATTTACCTATTCTAAACTCCAGTGTATGATTTGCAGAGAATAAGAAGGACCCATCTCTGGGAGGAGCTGTGAACTGTGGTTTTTCGTTGCACTTGGCAGAAGCCAATGTTTCTCTCCACAAATATTGGCTGAGCTTCCCCCTCTGCACACAGGGAGTGATGGCTGTGACCATTCTGTGATGCCATCTGTCTGCTTTTCAGGCGTGGCATAAAGCAAATGTCGTGTGCAGCTGACCAAGCTGCTCTTTGGAGATCACAGCAGGAATTTCTGGTTTTATCCCCAGAGAAAGAGCAATGTCTGAGTTACTGCTGGGAAACATTTGGCTGGAGGGGTGTAAACTTTTAAACAGAGTAGGATTTGGTTCGTTTGTTTATGAAAATATACAGGTAGCTTAGAGCTACAGATATATAACCCTATTCTTTATATTGGCAGTGTAATAAAAAAGAGACAGAAGTTAGATCCTGGCAGGTTGTTGGGTGTGATAAATGTAGAATTGCAGCAGGATGTTTTTTCAGGTGCAGGGGAGACATGGAAAATGAGTTACCCAAAAAAAAAAAAAAAGATAAAGAAATGAAAGAGTGCTTGAGTGCATATTGGGGGTGTAGTAAGTATAAATATACTATAGTCAGAGAGAGACAAAAAAAGGATGAACCTTTGGAGACTGTAATGGAAAGCCAACAGAAGAATTCAGGTCTTCGTAAGCTTAAGAGTTGTGGGCAAGGAAATTCCACTCGACTTTGTTTTGGTGTGTAGGCCAGAGAATACAAAGGCTTGAAAATACACAAAATGAAGGACAATAAAGAAATGGCATAATTATTTTTTGCTCATTTCTCACAGTAGGTTGTATCACTTGAGTCTGTTTGCATTATTTCATTCATTTTTCAGCTTTTAAATTTGGTGGTGCTTAGTGCAGCTAGGAAATGCTTATTTCTGCATTCCCCAAAAAACCTAAAGGACTGACTGGGGAACCTTGCCTGGCTCATCTGACTCTGGTTAGCCCACAGCTGCTGGATCTGTGCTAACACAAAGTGTGATTTTACCTCCCATAAAATGAACAGCGTGTTGTTTACCCACCCAATCTGAAATGTGTGCAGCTTGCAATAGCTCTTAAAGCAAGAAGTATGTGGTGTTGGTGTCCTGGAGCAGAAGGAACCTTATTTCAAAGCATGAACACAGAGGAAGCTGGAATTGATTTAGGTTTAATTGCATCTCAGGAGTAAGTTTGTAAATTCCTTGCCTCTCTTCAAGTTTCTGATTTTGTAAGCCCAGGTGAGAGGATGATCATCTCATTAATGTATTGCTTTAAAGGCAATCTTAAAATCTTAACATATGTCTCAATAAATCTGAGATCCTGACAACGCAAAACTTATTATTTTCCTTCATCATTTTCAGTCTTCTATAAAATGGGAATACTTATTGCACTTCTTGGAATCTGGTTCAGCTCCTCACTTGTAAAAGCAGATTCTAAGGCTGTGACAACATCTCTAACTACAAAGTGGTCTTCAACTCCATTACTCCTTGAAACAAGGTAAGCGCATTGTGATTTTTTTTCACTGTCAAATCAGAACATGCTTAGAGGATAAAGTAGTTTGTTCTCTTTGTATGTGGCACTTTGGTTTCTAGTCACTACCAACAGTAATGACACGGGAAGGTGATCACTGCTGTGCATGGGGAGATGGGAGGAGTATTTTAGAGGAGACAGTAGTAGTTTTTTTGTGTGATAAATACTTTCATTTTGCATTGGAACAAACAGTAATAACCATAAACAATTACATAGCTGGTATTTTTTGCCTTATGAAGTTTTACTCAAAGCATTAGATAGAGGAGTTCAGCATGGACTTGTAAGATTCTGCAGCTGAATGTATTTTAGTTCAGTGTTGGAGGTTTTGATACACATCTGCTGCTCGTGTATATTTAGCTCGGTAGAGCCTGAGTTTAACTTTGTTCATGTGAGTTTTGCATTGATTAAAGTCAATTGCTTTGTTAAGAATTGTGCAAGTCACCCTGGGAACATTTCTTCTATGGTATTAAAGACTTTTTTTTTGGAGATGTTGTGTAAAAAGAAAGCGAAATGCTGTCCTTTCAATGCTAGTCTGCTTTGTGCTTTTGAAATCCCTCATTGTTTAATTTTGTCATGTTTTAGTTTGGAGATGTCAGTTGGACTTTTAGAATTTTAAGTTCATGTGTGCTTAATTTTGTATCGCTTAAGAGTATTGCCAAATGTGGAATTTTGTCTGTTTTACTGCAGATTGTTTCATATGAACATAGTTGAGCATAGTTTCATTCACATGAGCATGGGTTTCTTTCAGAGGACAGGTGTGTCCTAGGTGAAATTACTTTTCTGTGACCTTCTCTGGACAAGCTGAAGACTGAAGGTTCCTTAAGTAGTAAAATGCAAAGCACAGGTGTTAGTGCCAGGATTTAGATACCCTGACACTGTGAGACTCTGTGACACTGCTGGGGAAAAACTCAGCCTAAGAGAGTGTGAAACAATAAGCAAATAATCAAAATAATGTGCCAAAGACTTGATCCATTGTATTCAAAGACTTTGGGTAGGGAAGGACACTTCACCTGGGATGAACTGCAGCATGATGCTGCACTGCAGTGTAAAATCACTCCTGCTGGTCACTGCCCTTAGCCCAGCACTGCAGTTTGTTACAGGTGTTCAGGCATCACCTAACTTGGGTTGGAACACACAAGTTACTGTGGCAGTTACTGCTCCTGTTGTAGCATCCTTTAGCATAGCAAGTATGTTACATGAGTGGACATGATACAGTATTTGTGCTTAGCAATGTTTAAAGGATGAATTTCATTATCTAACCTTGTGTACATACCATTATATGCTTAATGTATGGGAATTATAACGTGTTTGAAGGTGTGACTTCTCCTTTTGCTTAAGAAAAAGCAAACAGAAAACTTCTACCAAAGCCCACCCCAGCTCATAATTACAGTTTCAGGAAAATAAACCAAAATGTGTGTTTCTCATTAAAGATAGCAAAGAAATGCATTAGGGAGGAGAGCTACCAGGAGGGACACTGCTGCCTGTTAGTGGCATTTAAAGGATCAATAGGTGCCTTACAAGCTGCTTTCATGTACTGTGTGCTTGTCCTGGTCTGCAGCTATTATTTGTTTGGGTTTGTTTGGTTTTAGCTTTCCTGGAGTGCTTTTCCTAGTAACACAGTTTTCTGATATAGGTGGTAGGTGCTAACTTTCTGTAAAGCATTACAAGGTATCAGATGTGTAACTTGAGAGAAAAATTTTAGATCTAGCTCACTCTTCTCATCTTACTTAGTGAATTTTTATCGGAAGAAGGCCAAGAAAAATTCTGGAATTTCGTTGAAGCCAGTGAGAATATTAAGACAGCTGAGCATGATGGTAAGTTTTTGTAGAATTTTTCTTGATGCTGACTGATAGTTGAAAAATATACCACATTATTTTGTCTTCCATTGTGTTAGTCCTCATTTGACTTTTAAAATACTTATTTCAATAATATTTTTTGCTGTAATGTGCTCAAGGCTTTCAGATATCCATTTGAAAAAAGCTGTAGTGGATGAGTCTGAATCATTTTGCTTGCCAGATTATTTTTCAACATAAGTCTGAAATATTTTAAATGCCTTTTCTCTGTGTTACTATTCCTCAGCTGAAATTAAATGAGTGCTCTTAACTGTTTCCCTCCTCCCCTGCCCATGTTTACATCCTCAAGAGTGTATTCAAGTGTACTCTCCTGGATCTCTGTTGAAGTTCACTCTGATGCATCTGTGGAATTGGCTGTAATGAAATTGGGGGAGGAATGGTCATGTGCATACTCAGAATTAATGTCATGGGCTTCTGTTGGTATAAATCACACTAAGGTGAGAAGCCCCTCTTCAATGAGACTATGGGGTAGGAAGATAACTGCTTGTACTTTGATTTTGCAGGCAGTGATTATTCTTCTTACCAGGAAATGCTGAAAGTGGCCTGCCAGACTCTGTCACCTTTGCAGCAGAATTTGTTGAAATTTTCTCTGTCTTTACGCTCTTACTCTGCAGCAGTTCAAGCTTTTCAACAGGTTAGTACAGGAAATGCTCAGGTGATGTGCACAGAATTTACCAAGGCTCAGGAAGGAGGGAGCTGTGGAAGGAAACATTTGAGATATAAAAAGCCTGAACTGATTAACTGCTCTGTACACCTGAGCTACAGAGTGGATGTGTATGCAAATTTCATGAGGTGCTGCATTTTTGTCTGGAGTAGAGTAAAGAATTGGCATTTTGACATGTCTGTATATCTTTGTGCCTGCTGCACTAAAAATTGGTGCAAAGATTTTTGTGAGGACCATCTCTATGGCTCCATTCTTACTTGGGATGCTGCTGCTGTTCGTGTTGCTCAGCTGAACTTACTTGAAGATATAATCCATATATGTATGTTTGTGTGTGTATATATATATATTATATAGTGATTAGAACTCATAAATAAAAGTTCAGTGTGTTCTCTGTTCTCTTTTAATCTTGGGTTATCATATAATTCTTTGGAAATTGTCTCACATTAGGATGTGATTTAAGTAATACTGTAAAACATCTTCCCTGTTTATCTGGAGTCATTTTGTCATTTGATATTTAACAAATACAGATGTTTGTGATGTCCAAGACAAAAAAAAACCCTCAACCAAGACCCCTAGAATTGCAAGCCTTACTTTCTGTACCTGCAACTAATCTCACAGTTAATAGTAACAGACTGAAAAATGAGTTAAGGCTTAACTCTCCATCTTGCAATTTCACCTTGCATTTAAATTATGTCATAAACATGGAAGAAGTACTAGTTTGGAATGTAGGAAATAATATTGTTTGCTGCACAGCTACACTGTTGCAATTTTTACTTGTTCTAAGGGCAAACATTCAACCTACATTATTATAAATGTTTTATACAGATAGCAGCAGATGAATCTCCACCAGAGGGCTGTACCCTGTTTTTTGTTGTGCATGGAGAGAAAACATGTGAATTTGACTCTCTTGGAAACCTTTTACAGGCAGCTTCAGACAGGTATTTGCTGAATTTCCTCTTACTGGATTAGCTCTTAAAATTTAGACTTACTGCTGTGAAGAGGTTTTAATAAACCTATTGTTCCTGTGTTCTTCAGTGTTGATTTCTCCTGTCCATTGTTAGCACAGGAGTGGCAATTGCTTATTTGGTATTAATTCAGATTGCAATGATGGTTTTCTTACCCCTTGCTCTTTGATAATTCTGTTAGGAAGAGGAATGTGCACAGGAAAATTTGGAAACAAATTCTGGAAATAGCTGGAAACTGTTGAAGGATAGTAGGAATTCTCAGGAGTGTGTAAAACCTTCAGTATTTCAGGAAAATAGGAGCTGGGCTGCATATTCAAATGAGAGTTAATGTAACAAATTTGTTTTATGAATGGCTGAAAGCATGCACAGTATTTTTTCTCTGTAGTTTTCTCAGCTTTGACAAAGAAAACCATTACCACACAATATATTTAAAATTCAGATTTCTCTACAAGAACAAAACTTGACTGTAACAGCTAATAACAAAAAGAAGGTATAAAATATAATACTTATTTAAAAAACCCCAAACAAATAACAAACCAAAATTAACCCAAATCCTTACATTTCAGTTTGTTTTCATATTATGAAAACATTTTTGTTTTCAATATGATTTTTGTAATCTTTGGTTCTTTTAAGCAGAAAAAATGTTTTGTCAATGTGCAGGCATATGGCATCTAGCTCACATGCTATTCTGACTTGCTGGGAATACTTTAAGTATTTATTGCACTTCAGACAAAATGTAAACAAAGAAGCTGAAAATAGACTTCTCATTCACTTTTTTGTTTGTATACTAAGCCAAGGACCACGTTCAAATGAATTTGTACCCTTGGCACATCTGTTCTATTAGCCTTTTTAATTTTTCATACAGAATTTATGAATCACCATGAGGAGAGAAAGTTAATTGGAAACCTAAGGGAAGTTGTTAGTTTTTAAAATTAGGATCATATTCAATTCAAAGTAGCTCTTAGTCACTTGTTTCCTTTTCATATGTTCATTTTTTCACAAAGCTTTTATCAACGTGCACCGAGTGCTTCCAGCCTTGATATAATATGGGCATAACTTGACATATGTATTCAGTAAAAAATGATTAAACAGGGAAAAAAAGTGCATCTTACATTGGGTGAGGAAATGCTGTGACTCACACTGGCATCTTCACTGTTTCCTCTTAGGCCAAAGCCATTTTTGTTCAAGGGGGACCACAAGTACCCAGTGTCAAACCCTGAAAGCCCTGTGGTCATTCTTTATGCAGAGATTGGCTCAGAGGAGTTCTACAGACACCACAGGAGGCTTGTTTCAAAGGCTGAGGCAGGAGAAATCACTTATGTGCTCAGACACTACATTGCTGTAAGTATATTTGTGCATTGTAACAGAGCTATTTGAAATTGAGTAACTGGCTTTAGTTTTCAAAAAGAAAACTGACCCAGGTTTGTTCCCTTTAAATTGACATTTGCCTGCTGGCGTTGTTCATTTACTTGGAATACTCAAAGTTTTATTTTTTTATTGCATGTAGCTGAGTAATACAGAATATTTGAAATCTCCTGATAGTTTAAGTAAGATCGTTTGATTTCACAAATCCAGACTTAAATTCCAGATTAATTAGAGACTTCAGTGTAAAAGTGTGTTTCTCTACCCATATGAGAGCATAGGAAATAGTCAGATCTTTCACAGTCAGGCCACTTAGTTACTTTAGTTACTTGATATAAAAAGCAAGGATTAGCATTAAGGTACCATTTTCAAAAGGAAGACATTCTGTTTCTGTAGTAATTTTTTACAGAACCATGTACCATTTCTAGTGCAGTTTGTCCTGGTTTCCATCTTCCTCCACTAAATCATGCAGAGCCACTGGATTAGTATTTAAAACTACATTTCAAAAGCTATGAAGAACTGGAGTTCTTTGATTTGTTATTTGAATATTACTAGGTATTGCCAAAATCTGCAGTGTAGCAGTCAGGCTTGAATGTGGGGAAAAAAAAGGGCATCAGCTGGTTCATTTCTAATATTACTTGTAGTTTTAATAAAATAAAGTCACATTGCATACACTCCTTTTATAAAAGGAAGTAGTTGTTTATCAGTGTTGGGAGGAGTACTTACATTCAAAATTCAGTGTATTACACTTTGGATCTTGGTACTGTTATGTGACTCCTATACATTTCAAAATACTTTTAGAAAGTGGTCATGTTTCTCTCATTAAAGGCAGAACTAATTATGCACCTGTCTTTTGTCATTATTTTATTTCTTGTCATTCTCTGTGGTAACTCTTCAGTGAATGTTTCACTTTTGAACTTCACAGCTGAAGTTCCTTTCCACCCTCTATCTCCCTCTGCTTTGCTCACACACTGAATCCTGAAAACATTGTTTTGTGTTCCTCTTTACTTTGTGGATTTTGATGGTTTTTTGGTTCATAAAGATAATTCTTGCCTGCTGGACTTTAAGAAATGTGTTGAAAAATAGTAGGAAATAAAATTATTAGATTATGTTACTGCAGAGTCACTCACAGTGTTTGTTTCTTGCTACCATTATGTCTGAAATACCAGACTGAGATTTCTTAGCTTTGGGGAGTGGTAGTTTTTATTTTTTGGATCAAACAAAGATGGCAATATCACACTGTTGGCTTTTCCTTACAGAATCCCAGCAAGGAAAAGGTCTACCTCTCTGGCTATGGTGTAGAACTGGCTATTAAAAGCACAGAATATAAGGCCAAGGATGATACCCAGGTGAAAGGTGAATTATTATTTGAAGTATTTTAATGTGAACATTTTAATTTCGCCAAGGTAATTTTATCCTCGTTTTGCTATGAATGTCTGAATTGCAGATATTTTTCCTGCCTTAGCTCTGAAATCCCTTTTGGGAGCCTGTTCTTATGAAGCAGATCTTTGCCATGGCACTTCCACATTTGTGAAATCCTGGAGTTGTGGCCCTGGGCTAGATCTTAGTAGTGGCACTACTAATGCAACTAATTTTTTGCCAGCTACTCTGCAGGTGTAAAGCAAATTTCTCTGCTTTAATTTGCCTTAACTTATCCATCCTCAGAGCAGAATGTGTTCCCTGTTCCTGTTGGTTTTTTGATTTTTTTTGTTTTTTGGAAGACAGAATTCAGCAGAGTTTTTTTTTTGCTTTTGCTGCTTTTATAGAGCACTGATCTCTGTTCCACAACCTCCCATGCATCTGCCAAAACTATTTTGATAGTATAATCTGTGTGTGTACTTTTTCTTTATGTGTGCACATACACATACAAACCCCAAATTTTTCTGCTTTTCTGTTTGTGAGTAGCTTGGTGCTAGTGGTGTTCTCTGTGTGTTTATAGGCACAGATGTGAATGCTACAGTCATAGATGAAAATGACCCTATTGATGAAGTGCAAGGATTTCTATTTGGAAAACTAAGGTAAAACACAGTTGGACTTTGTCATATCAAAAAACTTTTTGCAGAAATGCTGATCTTTTGCTTTGTTATTATTTTTTACATGTCTGAGTTTCCTGTATGTGTTAGCAGCATACTTTTTTATGTGGTAGTTTCTTTAAATTAGCAGCAGACTTTCTTATAGGTAACCACAGAAGTTGTTTGACCCTTGTGTCCTTTTAGGCAGCTCTATCCTGACTTGTCAGAAGAGCTGAAAGAGCTCAGAAAACACCTCGTGGAAAGTACCAATGAAATGGCACCTCTGAAAGTATGGCAGCTACAAGGTAATCTGGATAAAGGCTTTCAGTTATGGTCTACAAAACCTCAATGGAAATATGTTTTCTGCTGTTCTACACTATCAAGGTTTTTAGTGGCTGTGTACAATTGACAGAGTTTGACTGTAAATTCCTGCATTCAGTCTCATTTGGAAAATACTTGTTTTTTTAAAATGCCTTTTTTTTAGAGTCCTGTTGAAATATCTTTTAGCCTTGTTTCACAGGACTTCTGACATGAGGATTGTTTTCTATGTTGTGGAGTACAGTAAGCTACTTGCTCTTAAATTGATTGCTTGTATGGTCTGCTGAATGCAGAAAAGAAAGGAATGTAAAGTTTCTTTCCATGATCACACTTTTGATGTGAAATCTTGAGATTTCTCAAGAGCAGAGGAAAACTGTATATCAAAGTCAATTACATGCTGCTCTGGCCTCACTCCCTGGAAAACATCTATAAAAGCCTGTGAGAAGGCTTTTCATCCTCTCAAAAAGAGTCATTCAAAAGGCTGAATGTATGTTGTAGCCATGGGGAATCTACCTATATCCAGTGGAAGGGCAGATCCTTCATCCTCAGCCAAAGAAATAGTCTGGAATTACTGGAGCAACCTGTAGGCAGCATGCACTGCTTCAGTTGGAGAGGGTTACTTGCTTCAAGGCAACACTTGGAAGATGAATACAAAGAAGATGAGTTTAAAAGAAGTATCTATAGGTGCAGATGGAAAGTGAATTTCCTTAGGTGACATGTAAAAAAGTTGGAAGATAAAGTTCAGATGTCTGTGCATTGCCTTGTTTTCAGTTTTGAGTTCTTGACCTCTGTTTATTTTCACTTCTAAGATCTGAGTTTTCAAACTGCTGCTCGCATTTTGACTGCTCCCCCTGTGGATGCTCTGATGGTCATGAAAGATCTTAGTCAGAACTTTCCTACAAAGGCCAGGTAACTTTAATTTTGACTCCTAAAAAGTTTATTACTCTCCTTTTCCTGAGCAGGACCTGACACAAGCAGCATTGGTTGGGTTAATTCTGACTTTGATTTAGCTGGAAGCAAACACTGGGGAATGTTTATGCTGGGAAGCTCTTCAGCCTGCTGTTACAAAGAGGATTTTATGGTGTTTTTCTTGGATGGCAGCTGATGTGGACTGGTAAAAAATTTGCCAGAATTGCCTGTGTTATTTTATTGTGAAATGCATCTAAACCTATTGCATGAAGTCACAAAGAATTTATTGTCTGGGTTTTCTGTTTAATCTTAACATTTATCTGTTCACAGGGTCCCACTCTTCTTCTGGGATCCACGTTGCCAAACAACCCAGCCAGTCTCATGTCAGAGGCTGATGTGCAATTCCACTGGTTTTTGCACTTTGTCAGAGACTGTCTTTAACATATTCAAATCAGTTTAAAAAAATAATGACCTGGCATGGCCAGCCAGCCTAGAGATATATTTCCCTTGCTAAATTCCATTGCCTGGATTGTGAAGATACCATAGAACCTCCTCCTTTTTGAGTAGGTGGGAGATATACCTGAGATGAGAGTAAAAAGAACCTGATTCTGGTCTTATTTCCCATTTCCTGATGTTAAGGTGTTATTTAGAGCTTCTTAAGGCAGGCATTGCATCTCACTGTGTTTTCAGGCTGATCTGTGGGCTGTACTCTCCCTCTCTGTGATGATGCAATCACTGGATCCAAAGTAAGGAAAGGAATGGGAGCCCACCATGAGGAGTCAAATCCCCTATTTTCTGTTGTCAGCCTCCATCTTTACATTTTTGGCAGCTGCACACTTTTATCATGGTTAATGTGAAATTAGGCAGTGAGAGTTGACATGTGGTTAACATTTTTGTGCTGCTGGATTATAGAATGTAAGAAAAATGCTGCATCCAACTATTTAATGGTGCCACCAAGTGCAACTGCTTCTTGCTGCATCTCTTTATACTGGAAAGTTAATTATCTTAATATGTAAGGTACAAGAAGTAGGATAAGTAGACACCTATCCAGTAGATAAACAGAAAGAGGATTCATAACATGATGTTTTTATTTTTGTAGAGCCATAACAAAAACAGTTGTTTCTTCAGAACTCAGAGCAGAAATTGAAGAGAACCAAAAGGTAATGTGTCCAGAAAGTAACACAGTGCCTTTGCACTTCTGTTTAAATGCTGCTCAAGGTAATGACCCAGTATTTTCACACACAACTTCGTAGCATGCACCTGGGAAGTGAAGAAGTGGTGGATTTTCAAACATGGATGAGGAACATAATTAAGCTTCTTTGCTCAAATATGAAAATACTGCTCTTGTTAGAAATTTATTGCTTGAAAAACAGCTATATTAAACATCTTCCTACAGTTTTAACAATGCAGAGGAAAATTAGTTCTCATTATCCAATTTGAGATGATGTTTAGATCACTAGGAAGTCACAGAATAAATTCAAAACCTGCTGTGGCTTTAGAATGATTCATTCTGTGTAGAGGAAATGGTTCCAATGTTGGTGCTTTGAGAATGAAACTAGTGAAGGGATAAAATTTACCAGCTAAGTCTAGATGTGCTTTGAAACAGAATCATAACCCCCCCCAGGTCAGAGGGGCCTCTGGAGGTCACTGAGTAGGCTCTGTATTTGCAGAAGTGTTTCAGACAGCTCAGCTGGTACTTGGCATTAGCAAAGCACTGAAAAAAACAACAGCCACCTGGGAATTTTGTACAGAACTAAAATATGTCAACTAAAATATGTCAGGTAGTGTGGTCTGGATAGAGTGCAAAACAAAGGTTTAAGATAGTAATGAAAAAAGGTCAAACAGCAGCATTTGCTCTATGAGCTACATTGCTCTATTGACACATTTCAGTCTTATTTGGTGTTATTAGAAAAAAGACAGTGTATGTTAAGTACACACATATTGTTTAGAAATCTAATCAATGATATTTGGTGAGTCCAGCAGTAAATGCAGAGCTACTTACAAGGCCCCTGAGGTTCCTGTTCTTGTTGTTCAATAGTGATAAAATAGTGATAGGATGTAAGTCCAAGCTAAAGCTACCTGGTGGCCTTTCAGTTGTGTGCTAGATCAGACTCTGGTCCACAAGTAAACCCATGATTTTGTGGATTAATTTTTATTCAGAGAATATCTGGGCTACTACATCCAGACCAGGCTATATCTAACCCTGCCCTTCAGAGCTGTTCTTTGCACTACTCACTTTGTATGGGTATTATTTGATGGTTAAGTTCACTGCTGCTGTAATGTTAGAGTTTACTATGTAATTATGCACAGAAAGATACCATTTAACACTCAGCTTTTCTTTCGGAGCCTTACTTATTTAATAAAAAATGTAAATTTTTTCTGATCAGAAGCCACTCTCCTGTTCTTGGTACTTCATGTGGTACTTCTGTTATTCCTCTGTTTGCTTTGCTCACAGTCTTCATGATGGTAGTATTGTAAAATATCCAAACACAATGTTTCTCCTTCAGTGCTAATCATGCCTCTAAATAGAAATCTGTAACTGCTAAGACAAGACCTATTGGAAAAAAACATTAAACTCTTTAATGATATTTTATGTGCAGAGCACTCTTCTAATGGCTTCCTACTTCTTTTCAGTATTTCAAGGGGACCTTAGGATTGCAACCAGGAGATTCTGCCCTATTCATCAATGGACTGCTTATTGATTTAGACACTCAGGATATATTTAGGTAGGAATGTTTTATTTTTCACAATAATTGCATCCTGTTTAGAAACTTGCATCTTGCTTATACATGAATGATAAAGTTATTTAGACAGTTTTGAACCTTCTTCATAATTTAGACTATGTTTGGTTGTTAAGTACTGTAAAAAGAAAATCATGCTTCCTTTTCTTATTCAAAGTGCATTTCCAACAAAAAATCTAATGTGAAAAGTGGAATACCCTTGAAGATTGGAATGGGAAATCACCTTTGTGCTGTTGTTTTGACCTGTGCTGTGACTAGCAAGATTTTGGTTTCTCAGTCTGTCAGCATACAGATTTATTCTAAAGACAGCAAACTGATTCTCAAAGGATAAGCCACTGTAAATTTTTCATCTGGAAACCACCCTATATTTTTGTCAAGATGTGTTTCAATAATATATATATAAAAAATTGATTAGTTATCCAGATTTAACATTGTTTTTCCTAGTCATACAGTATTAATTGAACAGATTTAACTCATCTCAAGTTTCTTAGGACAGTAAGAAATATGTGATAAACAAGAACTAATGCCTGGACATGGCAGACTTGTTTCTACCTTCCATCTGTTAACCCTTAGGGTAAGAGCAGGTTATTTGCTGTGGGGATAAAATTCATTTTGCCTTTCCTTGCAGCCTGATCGATGTGCTCCGCAGTGAAGCCCGCGTTATGGAAGGCCTGCACAGCTTGGGAATTGAGGGAATTTCCTTACACAATGTCCTGAAGCTGAACATCCAGCCATCAGATTCTGACTATGCTGTGGACATCAGAAGCCCTGCCATTTCAGTGAGTATGGTTTTTAACAGAAATACTTGATTTGCTCTTGGGCAATGCATTCCTTAAACTGCCAGGGGAGCTTTTGTCCTTGTCTCACAATCAGCTCTGAAACTTCAGTGAAATAAAAAAGATAATAAGGTTATAATTAGCACTTTTAAAAAAAGCTTAATTTCTTACTTACACAGTTCTCAATATAATGTCTGATTTGAAAATATTTTAGTTCCAGGCCAGAGCAGGAGGACTGTCAATCATTTAAATGCCTTTACTTTTCCTCAGTGGATCAACAACCTTGAAGTGGATAGTCGGTACAATTCCTGGCCTTCCAGTGTGCAGGAGCTGCTGCGTCCCACATTTCCCGGCGTGATCAGGCAGATCAGGAAAAACTTCCATAATTTTGTAAGTAACAACCTGACTGGATGAAATGTGCATTTTGTTTTGTCAAGAGCAGGAATATCAGCTTTGGCAGCTTACCTCACATATTTACACTGGATTCCCTGTCACTTAAATAGCTTGAGAGAGAGGATGCTTTTCTACAAGGTTTTGTTCTCCTTGTATTAGTAAGTTATGGCTGAGGTTCAGAGATTACTGAGCATGATTCTGTGGCATCTGTTAGATGCCAGGAGTTGTTTTGTGAATGGACAAAATGATCATCTGATAAATAACCATTTGGTGTGTTTCAACTCTGTGATAATACATGAAGTTGGTCAATGAAATCTGTGAAATTTGTTAACTATTGTCTTCTTAGCAGAGTTAAGACCAGCTTCAGTTGTTTCAGTTAGAAGGCATTCATGCACCAAGACTTGAACAAATGGTCAACAGCCCTCAGCTTAGTCCTGGGTGTCCCTTTAGTCTGCAGGTAAATTACTTAGATCTGATGAAGAGTTTGCAAATTGTGCACTGTATCTCTTGTCATGTGGCAAAGTGGCCCTATGCAAAAAAAAGAACTCTGATTAGGGGAAAATAGGGACTTGAACCTTCTGAAGCTGTGGGAGCTTTGATGCATTACCTATTTCTGTGGAGTTCAATACTTCTAATATAGAAATTTTTAAATTCTAAGACAACAGTTGCATGAATGAAGGGCCCTAGGTGCAGGCTGAATGGCCCAGTTCTGTCTGGGTTGGGACAGCAGAGAACATCTTGGCAGCATTGGCTCTCCAGGGCATGAAAACTTTTCACTTGCTGTTTGTATACAGGTGCTGATAGTAGATCCTACTCATGAGACCACAGCAGAATTACTGAATGTGGCAGAAATGTTCTTCAGTAACCACATCCCACTGAGGTAATCACTGTATTTTAATGTTTGGGGTTTTTTTACATCAGTTTTATTCATGTGACCTTTGCAGTTGTACAGTTCTCACTGCTAGGACACAGCAGAAATGTTACATACCTTATCTTCGAGGTCTGTGTATATTTTTTGAATGTAACTTTCTCTACTAGCAAAACAGAGTTCAGTTTTTTAACAGTCCAAAAGAAATTTAAAGTTTTGGATGGGAGAGAGGTGAAAAGCAAGATTCTGATGGACTCATTACAGATTGTATGTCCTAACTTTGATTCCTGGCTGCTCTGCTCAACATCTTCCCATGCTGTTTTAGAAGAAGCCTATGTTTGAGATGATGATCACAGCCAGCAGTTGTATGAAGAGTTGCTTCTTTATAAAAATGATGACCTGGGGATTTGTGTGATTGCAGGATAGGACTTGTCTTTGTGGTTGATGACTCAGAGGATGTTGATGGACTTCAGGATCCTGGTGTTGCTCTCCTTAGGACATACAATTATGTGGCACAAGAAATGGACAATAATTATGCTTTTCAGACTGTCATGTCTGTAAGTATTAATTTAAAAGGGAAATGAATGTTTTAATATTTTCCATGTATGTAAGATTATTTTAATGGTCTAATATGTAGATAATGGAAGGAATTGTTCTTTGGCTTGGTTAGTATGCAGAGTATCTCCAAATACTGGTACCACAGAATTCATGTGTCCTTGTAATGTAACTTTAACAGGTGAGACTAGGTTTCATTGTGACACTTAACACTTCTGCATGTTTTTCTGACCCTGTTTTTGTGATCCTGTCCCTTTGCTCATTCCATCTCTGAGTTCTGAACTGCTCCATCCCTTCAGTGTTTTAATTTGGTTTGAATGGTTTCAGCTGTGTACCTTTGCCACATCAAAGGACAGTACAAGTGCTGGTAAATGAATTTCACCTGTGGTTTGATACTTGTACAAACTGCCAAGCTGGGCCATACTGTGGTGTTAAACTGCTGGTTACTTAAAGACAGTTACTTTTATTCTTTTTATTTTGAGTGGGTATTTGTAGCTCAAAGTAAAATCTTGTGCCTTCAAGAGGGAAAGACTTACCTGCTTTACATGTCAGGTTGTATTGTTCATAAGCATATCCCAGCTTCTGAAGGGAAGGTAGCTCCTTGGATATGCTTTATTTGAGGCTTTTTCCCCAGAGAACTATTTTACCTCCTCAAATACCTTTTCTAATTAAAGATGCAAGTTATTATTTAAAGAAATAAATACCTACCTTCTTCCAGTCTCATTGGAATGACTACAAGGTATAGCAAGATACTTAAAATGGCTACAAGTGCTTAGGAGCTGTTGCAGCTGATAAATATAAAAGTTTTGCAGTCTGGCTGTTAATGCCTTATTGTAACTACTGAAATACAGGTGACAGGTCAGTTTACCTTTGATAAGGACAGAGGCTTTACAGTTGCAGCTGTAAACTTGTATTCCCCTTTCAGATATATAACAAAGTGAAAACAGGAGATCAGCTGAAAGTGGAACATGTTGTTAGTGTTCTTGAGAAACAGTATCCTTATGTGGAAGTCAGCAGCGTTCTGGGAATTGATTCTGCCTATGATCAAAACAGAAAGGTAAGAATTCATGAAATAAAGCTTTTTTCCCCCACTTCTTTTGCTGCAACAGTTTTGAAAATATAATTACATACAATTTCTTGATTCAGTTCTCTTACCAGCCAGGTAAATACTTTGTTACCACCTCAGGAGACTTCTAGTAATACTTTACTGTTTATGTTCAGCACAAGCTTTATATAATATACATAATACATATAATGGAATATACATTTTTAAAAAATCTATATGTAAAGAACCAAGATAGCTTTCTTGTGACTCATAACTCATGCTCTCATTACAGAATGCAGACTTCAGTAGAGTTTAAAAGTGTTTGCAAAAAAATCAAGGTGGTGGAATGGTTCATGAAAAATCCAAGAGGCTTAATGTTGGGAGGGATCAGTGTGGGGCTTCTGAATCAGTATTTGAATACTGAGTGAGATAAAGCCATGATTATGAATTCAGAATGCTTTTTCTATAGCAAGACATCCAACAAATTTCTGCATATAATTCTTGAAGTGTTTTTTAGGTCTGATACTTTTCTGTATGGAGAAAATTAGGAGGGCAAATCACTGTTGAACCAGTTATATGTGAGATGAAGCAGATTTTATTTCAGGTTCTATAAGGGGATGTTTCTTATTTTTTGTTGTTCTAAAACAAATGAAAATGCTGTCGCCAATAGCTCTTAACACACATGATGCTGCCTGCATCTGTAAATGTGAGGAATGCAGTCAGGGTTACAGAAAATAGGCTCCTATGCATATGAGTCTTCCAGTGCAGGATAGTGAAGAGAAAAACATTTTAAGAAAATGAAAATCCATAAAAGTAAGACAGGCATTTTTGTATGAGAGGAGAGACCTCAACCAGAACCTCTAACTAGCAGAACCTAGTTAACTTTAACTTCTTCAGTGCATTTTTCAGTGGTTACATGAAATGGAAATTTGTCTTGTCCCTGCCTCACAAGTAACAGTTTTCTTACAGGTTTAAAAAACACATTCTTAAAAAAGAAAATTCTCCACCCTGTCTTACATTATCACTGCTTGCATTGCATTTGCTTCCACAGGCAAAGTCATGTTTCCTGTTGTGCATCTTTTGCCACTACCAGAAAGTACTCACTGGAATTAATTTACAAACCAAACTTAATGGAATATTTAGCACTTCTGTATTGTGAAGTAACCTTTTTTGCTTTGAAACTCTGCAAGTTTCAAAGCTACATTCTGTGTCTAACAGGAGTGGGAAGGATCTCATGGTGTGTTTAGACTTGTGGCTGTTGCACAGCTCCTTAGGAGCCTTTGTGGCAAAGGGCTGACGTGCTAAAGCTGCTTCTGTTCCTGTCTTTAGGCAGCAAGAGCTTACTATGAGCAAACAGGGGTGGGCCCTCTCCCTGTTGTCCTGTTCAATGGAATGCCTTTCCAAAAAGATCAGCTGGATCCTGATGACCTGGAAACAGTGACAATGCACAAAATCCTGGAAACCACAAGCATCTTCCAGAGAGCTGTATACCTGGTGGGTGCTGAGCTGGTCTGTGGTTGAGAGAAACTAGATTTGGAAATGCTGATTCACAAGTCCCTGGCTACCTATTATACAACACAACTTAACTTTTATAATTGCTTTTTGCCTTTTTTTGTTTAAAGTTATGTAAGGCAGTTTTATATGTGAAATAACAAATAATGCTTCTTTGCTCTTTCCTTCAGGGTGAACTGTCTAATGACCAAGATGTGGTTGAGTATATAATGAACCAGCCTAATGTTGTCCCAAGAATTAACTCAAGAATCCTAAGGTCTGACAGAGAGTACCTAGATCTGACAGGAATGAGTAAGGGATGCTTTTAATTGTGTTAAACCTGAAATGTCTGAGTGAAAGACTTGCTGTTCCAGTGGAAAGCTCTAGTGGCAGAGCATTAACAGCACCTGAAGTGATGACCCAGCCCTGGTGCAGGGCAGATGTTTATGTACAACATTAAATGTCTACTGATCTTCAAAATGGGAATTTGTTGTGTTTTTATGCAGACCTTAAGGAGAATATGACTCATGAAGCTGAGACATTATATAAGGCAAAAAGCAGTTTGTTTCTTAGTTCTGACCTTTTTCTGAGCAGGGTTGACAGTCATCTCTGGAATTACTTCAGATTTAGCAAAATGTTCCCTTGCTAAATGAACACCCAACCCAGTGACTGCTGTATAATGACATTCCTCCTGCCTTTTTTTGAGTTGCTTGAAAAATAGTGACACAGTGGATTTTTCAATGTATATTATTTACATACACTAGTGTCAACTAAGTGAGACTTGGGCAGTTCTTTCAACTGACTTCTGTCTATCAAATATGCAGTGTAGATATTAATGTAACTTGTGAGACAGCAAAATTCATTTCTCAGCCTATATATAAACAGTGAAAATGAGACATAAGCAGTATCACAAGGAGTAAAATGGGACGTGTTCTTAATGTGCTGGTAATAGTAGTGATTTTATTTTCATTTTACATGGAATAGTTGCTTTGGCATTTAATACCTGTTCTCTTCCTCAGATAACCATTTTGTGGATGACTTTGCTCGATTTACCACATTGGATTCTAAAGATAAGACAGCTGCTGTTGCAAACAGCATGACCTACTTAACAAAGAAAGGTAACATCTGTGGTGGATTCTGAGTCCAAATCTGCTTTTATGTGTGTTTCCAAGCATATGTGCAGTTCTTTACACACACACTGAGCCTTGTCAGGGCTGTGGGTAACAGCATGGTCTGTTGAAGATTTCTTTTTTTTTTTTAATAAGACATGACATCTGCATGGAACAAGAATGTTCCTCTCTTTAAACCCAATCCAGCCCCTTACTGAATAATGAAGTCTCACCCAAACTGCTCTTGCTGTACTGAAAGTGACCCCCAGGAATGCAGCAGTGCAAGGAAATGACTAGAAAAATATAAAAGGGGTTTTAGTTCTCTGTCTCATAATTCAAAATTGCTAAAAGTTACATGGATTCAGAGGAAAATTCTAACTGCCCTTTATATAAGACATCACCTACTGTGGTCAGTACTGTTTTTATTGCTCCAGTGCATGCACTGCTTTTCCAAAGGCAGTATTGGCACAGTTGCACATAAAAGTGTTAAAACTTGTGTGTACCTCCCAAGTGTAGGAAATGCATGCACAGACATAATACAGAGCCTAACCAGGTCTAACCAGACATCAGCAGGTGTTTCCTTTATCCATTTTGGTTAGATTCCAGAAATATTATTTAATCATTTGACCCAAATCCTCCTGTTCCTGTCTCCTGTCTTTACTAGACTGTCCCAAGTTTCCATGGTCCTGTCTCCAGTCACTGCCATCCATGTGCACCCCCTGAAATGTTCCCATTGCTCTTCCTGTCTCGTGCCTCCTCTTCATTCATGTTCAGTCACTTGGACTTGAGCAAGTTTCTTGTGTAGAGCATTAATTAAATCCACAAGTGCATTAATTTACAATTCCATGGCTTGACATTTTTTGCTGACTGCCTCTTCTGCCACTTAAGATGTTTGATAA
Source organism: Promerops cafer (assembly GCA_013398275.1). Lineage (NCBI taxonomy): Eukaryota > Metazoa > Chordata > Aves > Passeriformes > Nectariniidae > Promerops > Promerops cafer. The sequence goes on along the minus strand of VZSE01004113.1, from coordinate 742,498 downwards.
CTGCTATCTGATTACAGTAATGCTGTACCACATTTATTTTCTGAAGTAATAGAGCAGTTATATGTGTTGCTGGCTCAGCACCAGCACTGCTACAGCACTGCCATGCTGGTTTTTAAAGTGGGAAGATAGCAGCACAGTGGCACAGCAGTGTTTGTAAACAGTCTTCAGAATGATGTCCTCACCCTATGGTATGGTAATATGTAGTATAACTAATGCTGTAGCATGAAAATCAAGCATCCAGCTGTTTGAGGGGAAGAAAAAGCCAAAGCTTATTACAATAAAATTAGCACAAACTTGTTGCTGTTGGATCTGAACTGTAGTGATTCAGTTCTGCCCAGTACAGTGCTGCAGCTTCTTAATACACATTGGGATTGCCATCAAATTATTAATGTGTCTCTCCTTTTCCCTTTTCCTTTCTGCTCTTTGACCAGGAATGTCTTCCAAGGAGATCTATGGTAACTCATGCTTTGGCATTTCTTATATTGTTCTGGGAATTTTCTGGTTCCTTTATAACACTGGCTTTAGAACCAGCAGGCAGTGAAGGAAGCTGTTGAAATGCATGCTTGCTCCAGCACTTCTGTCTTTATACAAAACTGATTTTGTAAACTAACAGCTCCAATACAAAGAAGTGATAAGTCTGCTGGATTCCAACCCCAGGTGGAATCTGCAAGTTATTTATATGTTTCTTTATGATTTGTAATTGAAAAGGTAGCAAACAAACAAAAATACTAAAAGAACATAGCTTAGAAAGAGCAATGCATGCTGTCCCAGATTGGTTTTCTGAATGACCTAATAAAGACTAATATACCAATGCTATTAATTTTGTCTGGCCAGGCTTCATAGCTTAGGTTCACCCATTGCTTTTCTATGGAATTTTACTTCTTTTGAAGTCTTTGCACGTGTGTCATAGTTTACCTCCAAATGAGGAAAAAATGAAGTTTTCCTTCCCTTCATCCTCAAATTTCTCCTTTTTTTTTTTTTGTAATAATTGCAGATGATTCCTTTGTTAGACCAGTGACTTTTTGGATTGTTGGTGATTTTGATAAACCTTCAGGGAGGCAATTGTTGTATGATGCCATTAAACACCAGGTGGGTAACATTTTCATTGGGATGGGTTAGCAGTGCTAACAAAGCACTTGGTAGAGGCTTGTAAAACACAAGTTGTGCATCTTCCTGTGGTATGACCTGGAGAGACTGGTTCTCCCTGCAGGATCTCTTAATTTCCAGCCTCATCTTTTTTGTAGGGACTGGAATACTGGTGATCTTAAGTTAGGACAGAATACAATAAATGTTCTTTTAAACCCGTGGTTAAACTGAAATACCTGTGTTTTGGTTTGGAGATAAACATAAGCATTGCTCTCTGCTCTGTCCCATTGGTTCTGGGAGGATAACTGAACCATAAAAATGCTCAGCTTACAGCTGTGGTTTGCCAGACTGAGTGGTGGCCATGGTCCTGGATTTCTTAGGTAGCACAGGGTTATCTGGAAGATTGCTGTCACAGTGCTGCCTGCACATAAGCTAAATGCTTGATGTTAAATTAGTTAATTCATAATTTTAACCTTGTGCTGTTACTGACCCAATTTGGAATCTGGTGTTGTGGTTAAGAAATGCAAAGCTTTTGCTGTAGTGTTTATTATATATTTATTGCATCTGAAATGTTAAACTTTCCCATGCTCTGTTTTGTTAAACACAGAAATCCAGCAATAACGTTCGAATCAGCATGATTAATAACCCGAGTGAAGAGCCCAACAGCCAGAACACCATTGTAGCTAAAGCCATTTGGGCAGCTTTGCAGACACAAACCTCAAATAATGCCAAGAACTTCATCACCAAGATGGCAAAAGAAGAAACTGTGAAGGCACTGGAGGCAGGAGCTGACATCTTGGAATTTGCTGTTGGGGTAGGCATGTCTGTTGGCGTGGGGAGGGTGCTTTGCTTGTTCCTCAAATCAAGTTTTTAGTGTAGTATATTAATATGTAGAAGGTGCAGTAACAGAGAAAAATAACACTGTTGGGTTTGCTAGTTTGGTTTTTTTTTTAGTCTCTGAAGGGCTTACCTAAATATAACAATCCATCTAGACATCAAGTAAATCCTCATACACATCAAAGCTATGTAACTTGGAAAAGGCAAAAAGAACATGGGTGCAGGGATCTATTTAAGTGAGTCAGCTGGTTCTTGGGTGGTTAAGAGAATAATATTTTTTTAAAAGATGGGAAAAAAATATAAGTGCATTTCTCAAAGTAGATTTTTAAAAGTTAGGCAGGAAGATTGGAACTGGTCTAAGTTGCTGTGGCCCTTCACAGCAGAAGTTGGGGTAGTGTTTGATGGTGACAAGCAAGAACTAGGTTTAAGACCACAAAGAAAAGGGGGCCAGGGATCAATTTTAGCAAGATATGAAGATGTTCTTGAATGAAAACAAAAAGGTGTCATTTAAAAAGTGTGCAGAGATCTAGTTTTCTTCCTATTCCAACGTCAAGTATCCTTTTCTTTTAGGGTATGGATACCAATATTTTCAAAGAAGCCTTTGAATCTCCCAAGGTGGATTTTGTTCTGTCCCATGCTATTTATTGCAGAGATGTTCTAAAGCTGAAGAAGGGGCAGAGGGCTGTGATCAGCAATGGACGGGTGAGATGATCAACAGACAGTGAAAGAGACACTCCACATATGAGAAAGAAGCAGATTTGAGCAGCAGAGTCTGGGGATCAGACACAGCAGTGTCAGCCTGTTTTAGGTCTCAGCAGTTTTTAGGACTGCTTCCAGTTTGATTTATTCACACCTCTGTGACCTTTTCTTTTTACTGTGTGCAGTTAGTTGTTGGCATTTGGTACAAACTCAGGTCTCTCAATAGCAAAGTTGCTTTCATGTTGGTAGTGAATTGAGTCCAGGGTAGAAGGGGATGATAAATTTGCAAGGTTATGCTGCTTCAGTTTACTGTGCAAAATGCTGCTGTATTTTGCCCTGACCAAGGTGCCTTGGTCTCTTCTGCCATCTGTTTTTATTATACTTTATCTGAAATGAGGTAAATGATGTTCCAATAGTATTTCACTGCAAATAATGAAACACAGTTGTGTACAGCATTGGGTTTTCTTTTGTCATCTGTTCCTAGTTAGGAACAAACCCATGCAGGTCCCAGTGGTTGCTGGATATTTCAATGAGTTAAAACTCTCAGGTGATGAGTTGTTCTGTTCTATTTTTCTCATTAGCAAAATAGCAAGACTTGTCTAGGTAGCTTTTAGGCTTCTGAAGGCTCCAGGAGGGAGATTTGCTGGAGTCTTGCTGTACTGTTAGAATTGGTCTGGTATTCTGCTGCCCCTTCCACATGTGGTACTTCATGTATAGCTTAATGTGCCTGACCCAGTGAAAATTTTAAGTGTGTATTTTATGCCTTAGTCTGGGACTCTTGGCTCTATATACCTGGATTTACCTGTTAAACTCTGCTGCCACTGACATTAATCCCAGCCTAAATGGTTGGCTTCCACTGAGACTGGGCTGGATTATTTATTTAATACATCTTTGAATTTTGTTTTAATGTAGCCTTTACCTAATAATGCTGATTCTGCTATTTTTTTGGTAGATTATTGGCCCATTAGAGGATGGAGAGATGTTCAATCAGGATGATTTCCATCTCCTTGAAAATATCATACTAAAGACATCGGGACAGAAAATCAAATCTCAGATTCATCAGCTAGGATTTGAAGAAGATCTGTAAGTAAACATAAGGAGGCTTACAGAGAAGTGCTGGGACTCTTGATAATATGACTTCCTGAATCTGGTTTGCAATTCATTTAAGTGCTGCTTGGCCTAGCAGCATAAAAATTATTTTGTTAATACATTTCCCCCTCAGTACTATGGGAATCCTGTAAACTGCTTTTAACTTCAAAGAGCAACACTAGGAAAAGAGACAGAGAGAAGGAAAGGGAAGGCATAGTTCTAGAGAGTTGCTGCACAAAGCAGAGGTGAACTACTCAAAAGGAGGTCATGTGGAAGTTCAGAAGAACAGGAGTCCTCCCTAGGTGTGTTTGTGTTGGAGCATGTAGCTGTGGAAATAGTTTCTACCATACTTCCCTTCACATTTTTCTGTGGTGCTGCTTGACTGTTAAGGGCTGGTCAAGGAAGTGAAACATGAAGTCTGTTCTGCAGAAATGTGGTGTGATTCTGGATCCCAGCAGGGCAGGTTTTAACTGTGCTCCAAGCACTTCTGCATCCACTGGGTGTCAGGGTGGTGGGAGAGGGCAGAGTTAGAACATAGGCTAGTTCTGGACAGAGCAATGGGTTTGGGGTTTCTTTTTGTTTATTTGAATGATGCCAAAGTTTTTCAAAAACTTTTGAAATTATCTGCTGCATTGGAAAAATCTGTAGAACTCAGTGGAGTTCACAGGCTTGTGAGTTTGGTAGGAACAATTTAAGCAGCTGTCACTATAAATCTCAATTAATTCAGGAAAAGCTGACAGACCTGTAGGTTACAGTTTTGCTTCTTGGCAAAGGTGTGATGTACAAATCAATTTTCATTGAACTTGCAAGAGGTTTTACACCTTTAAGATTGAATATATTCTGAAAATACTGGACTGAAAAGTTACGGAAATACTGCAAAAGAAGAAGTGCTCAAAAGTAATTATCTTTTATGATAGGAGCCCTCTCAAAAGTTTCTCCACTTAGAGGATTGCTTCCTAGTGCTCAGAGTTGCAGTGTAAAATGGGAAGAGCACTGAAACAAGGGTTTGATCTGAGTGGCTTTCAGGTCTGAGTGGTTGGTGAAGATCAGGAATGCAGTTCCTGTAACATGGTTGACCCCTAAAATACAGCTGTTCTATATTTGTTAGAGTTAAAACTATATCTGTTCTATATTTGTTAGAGTTAAAACCTGTGGTATACTCAGTAATAAGGCTGCAACCAGTTTAAATTACTGGTGTGGAGTAACCCTTAAATATGTTTATTTCTTCAGAGCCAGTGTAGAGGGGTAATAGAAGTGTTTGGGTATCTGGATTCTGTTTGCCTTCTCTTTTGCTGCTGCCTGACAGAAATGTGATAAGCACAGGCATTTTTTGGATATCTGCAAGCCTTTTCCTTCTTTTCAGGGCGAGTGACTTGGTAATGAAAGTGGATGCTCTTCTTTCTGCTCAGCCAAAAGGAGAGGCAAGGATTGAGTATCATTTTTTTGAAGAACGATACAGGTACAGAAATGCTGAACAACACTTTTCTGTGTCTTTTAACTTTCCCATTGTTCTGTGTTGCATTTAATTAAAAAAAAAAAAAAACAAAAACAATCTATGTAGCAGTAGGAAAGTCCCCAACAGTTTTCAGGAAGATTCCAGAAATTAATTTTATCTCTCTACCTATCTCTCTAAACATACATATATATGCCTATATTTTTCTCTATTTAGTTCCTGAAGGTGCACAGCATTTAGGAAGTAATTTCAGTTCAGGATGAGATGGATAGCAGTGGGTTGTAATGCATTTCAAGTGTTTATCCACATGTTTGGTACTCTAAAATGGTATTTTCTTCTGTTTAGTGCAGTTAAACTGAGACCAAAAGAGGGGGAGACATACTTTGATGTTGTGGCTGTTGTTGATCCCGTGACCAGGGATGCTCAAAGACTTGCTCCGTTGCTCTTGGTACGTAGGCAGGGTTGTGAGCAACTTCAAATTCCATCATTTTGCAATGTTTGCTTCCTCTCTGACTGTGTGGTGACCAGTGGCTTTCTAATAGTGTGTCTGAGTTTCACAATGCATTTATCAGTGGAAGTACTAACTATGCTGCACTACACACTAGCAAGATCATGCTCGGGTGTTGTCCAGAGAGCTTTTAGCTTCACTGTTCCTACAGCTTAGTTTGCAGTACCTCTGTTCTTGAGGAAGGTCTCAGCATGCCAGAAGGAATGCCTGAAATGTGAGGAGCAGGTAGCTGTGCTTAAAACCATCAATTAAAAAGAGGGGATGGGAGGAGGTGTGGTTGTAAAACAAATCACAAGGAGGGAGGATGGGGAATGAGCAGATTACATCCACCCTGAGGTCCTGTCTATAAAACAGTGGTCAGCTCTCCTCAGTAGCATTTTAAGGGATGTCTCTTTCTCATTACTTTAGGTTTTGAACCAGTTGATAAATATGAACCTGAGAGTGTTTATGAACTGCCAGTCTAAGCTTTCTGACATGCCACTGAAAAGGTAAGCATTTCCATGATACAGGGTGGGCAGAGAGAGAGAGAAACCTGTTGGAATGTGCAAGCACAGAGGCATGGTCAGCTGTCCCATAGGAAGTCTCAATAACTGGTTTTAGCTCATTTATATAATAGCATCATTTCCCACAGAGAATCTGGGAATTTGTGGGTGGCATGATGTAATTCTGCTGTTTTACAAGTTGGGTGCTTTTAATTTCTTTTTTGTATTTAGATAAAATTAAATAACTTACTAGTCTTAATGGTTGAGTCTTGCACAATCTTTTTTGGTCCTTCAAGATAGATATTCTGACCTGTCCTAAGGTTAACACAACCTGTGTTGCTTTGGGCAAAGGCTTGGAGACATTAGAGGTCAAGGAAAGCTGATGCCATCTGCAAATTCAATGAGAGTGAAATATTAGCAAATTTTGGCAGATAGGTGTTCTAACATTTCCTTTCTGAAATTTCAGCTTTTACCGCTATGTTTTGGAGCCAGAGATTTCTTTCACAGCAGAGAATAACTTTGCTCCAGGACCAATTGCCAAGTTTTTAGATATGCCCCAGTCTCCACTGTTCACTCTGAATTTAAATACTCCTGAGAGTTGGATGGTGGAGTCTGTTAGAACCCCGTATGACCTTGACAATATCTTCTTAGAGGAGGTAAGAGAAATCATCCTGTTCCTACTGCATTTAAATGGTGGTGCTTTTCCAGGGCTTGTTTTTTTATGGGAAAGAAATACAGAATTTTATAATGCCAATAAACAGAGCTGTGGATATTACTGCATTTGCAGACCTCTAAATGTTTTCTAGGAGGGGAAGCATAAGCTCCCTGACAGCAAGATTGCTGTTCTCAGTTGCTCATGGATGCCTTACCCAGAGGTTCAGACTACCAGAGGCTTGAAGCAGGTCCTTTCCCTTGCTCCTAGAAGCCACCAAGCTGGTTTTAGCTACCTGTTTATTTTCACAGTTCTTGTTAAGTGGCAAACACTCCTGTGGTCCACAGGAGGATGTGCAGCATCAATGCAGCAGTAAAACCATGCACAGAAATCCACTCAGCTGCTGTAGGTTCAGGAGCTTGCTGCTGCTTGAACAGACCTTGAGTCAGACTGCTGGACTGTGGATCTGGGCAGTGCTGCCCCACATACAGAGGGAGAAATAGGGAAAAACCCTTATTTAATTACCTTACTGTAAAGGTATTACACATGTATGTGTAAGGAGACTGTCAAAGCCTTTACAAAGAGGCTTCTGGAAAAGTGAGAGTCTTTGTAGCCCTGTGGGCATCACAAATGTGGGTTCCCTTCTCACTGATCACTATGTTATTAGCCCCCCCTTACTCCTGCATCTCTCTGATACTGTTTGGGAATATGATATGGTACTGTGGTATTGCTGGTATTGCTAATCCTGTACTGGTTATTCAGAAATCTAGGAAATTGGGGTGTGTGTTTTATGGTTTGGGGTTTGGGTTAGTATGTTTTGGTTTAGGAGTTTCTTGCTTTTCATCTCTTAACCTAACTGTAAAGCCATAAATGAAGCATGAATACTACATTTCAAGCCTCTGATTTCCATGCCTGCCCCATTGATTAATTGAAAACCTGAGAGAGAGGGGGATTAAATACTTCAGGCATTCAGAGTGCATTCCTGAGCTTCCAGATAAACAGCAGCTTTACTTTTGCAGGTGCACCATTTCCAGTTCCCAATGTGCAGTCTGTTGGTGCTGTAGCACCAATTAAACTGTCATTTTGGATGTGCAGTGAGAGGAGATGCTTTGTGGGATTAGACTAACATTCTGCTTATGTACTGTCCTCAGGCTACACCTGAATTTGGCCTGGTAGGGACCCAAGTCTTTTGGGGTTGTGGGGTGGGGTTTTTTTTGTTATTTTTTCTCTTCTCTTTCCTTGGCACCTTTGTTCAATGTAGAAAAAAGGAATAGGTGTTTCCTGACAGTACCCTAGTGCACTGTAAGAGTAACACAGAGCAAAACAAAATGTTTATTTCAGATGGCAAATACTAGGTAAGACCAGCTTTAAACAGATTTACAGTCAAAATTCTGGATCCCATCCTACACTTTTTATAAGATACCAACTCCATTCTCCAGTAAACATTAAAAAAAATTGTGGAATAGAGCAACAATCCTTCCCTTTTGTTATCCTAGCATATGTTGAGATTCAAATTCTTTTGGTCTGGGCCACTCTTAACAATATTTGTGTGAGGTTTGTCACTTGAAGGAGCTGAGCTCTTTGAGGTTTTCTATGTATTTGCCTAATACTAAAATTACTCTGGCAAAATTGTTTTTTAATTACTATAGCTATTCTAGAGAGTAACTGAATGACTAAAAGCTGGCAATTGAGAGCTAGTGCTGCAGTCAGCAGTATCTGCTCCTTTCAGGTGGAGAGCGTTGTAGCTGCAGAGTATGAGCTGGAGTACCTGCTGCTGGAGGGACACTGCTATGACATTACAACTGGGCAGCCACCTCGGGGACTCCAGTTTACACTGGGGACTTCAAGCAGCCCTGTCATCGTTGATACCATCGTTATGGCCAACCTGGTGAGTGTTCTGGTGGGGCTGGCAACAGGCAGCTGCTGTTGGTCCAGTCAGCACAGCCACTGCCACCAACCCCTGAGTACTTTCTGGCAGGGGGCTGTGGGCTTGTGCTGAACTTGCACTCCACAGCTGCTTGCAGATGCATCAGAGCCACATCATTCCTCAGGCTGATGTCTGAAGCTTTGCACTCTCTCCTCTTTCAAGATGTGCTCCTTTCCCTTCAGCTGGCTGAGATATTCTGGAATATTTAAATGCTGCCAGTATTCTTAAGCACCCCCTTTCCAGGGAGCTCAGACAGTTGTCCTGAGACAGGGTCCTCCTTAGGCCATCCACCCTGGTGAGGCTGTGAGCCTCAGGCTGTCTCATTTTTGGGACCCATTTCTTCAGGAGATCTATGGCATAAATGGAGGGAGTCAGCAAGAATAGTTGACATTGTAGAAAATAAAGGAAGTGTGAAGGAATGGGATTTTGCTTATTTTAGTTGAGGAAAGGTGCTGGAAATCCAAGTGTATGATTGTTCCCTGCAGCTGCTTTTGTAATGTCACTGCATAAGGGATGTGTCTGTTCTCAGTGTCCACACTAGGCCAGGAGAGAGGTAATGGACTGAAATTCTGGCAGAGGAAGTTAGCCACTGGAATGTTTTCTTGATATGTAATGTCAGTGAAAAACTGAAGTAAATTGCCTCTGGTATTGTTTTGTTGTTGTTGTTATTTTTTTAATCTTTAAATTTTTTAAAAGTATTACATTTTTTAAAATGAATTAAAATAAAAACAAGGAAAAAATATTCACTGGTGCTAAATATTTATTTTAGAATTCTTACTCATTTTCAATTTGTGCCTTTTCTTAGCTGGAGTATATCCTAGAATGATGTAGTATTTCTTACTGTAGAAAGATGTCCCTTATTTTACATGTGATCACATGGTTTGTTTATGTTGAGGAGTAAAACTCAGGTGTTCTTTTTCTCTAATTAGCTATACCAAAATTTTAAAAAATATTTTTTAATTTTCTTTTTAAAGATAATTAAAAAATATTGGCTCACATAGGAACTGCAAGCATTTGAAGCCACAGTACAAAACTGAATGGGACACTAAAGCATCTCTACAGTTGCATGTATCTTCTATAGATGTAATCTAAATCACAGAGGAACATATTCAGATCTGAAATCTGAAGCTTAAAAAGACTTGAACACATTATTTGAATTTCACATTGTAATTTTTTAAGTTCTGTAGAAGAGATGTCTTGTAACATGTAAATTATGTTACTGCTTCTGCTGTAGGTGAATTACCACTCTGTAGAGCTTCAGAATTCCTTTAGATTTTGTTGGATAATTACAAATTAGTATTTTGAAATTCCCTCATTCCTTCATGAAGGCAACCTTTTGCAGGAAAAGACTTTGGGTTTGCACTGTTCCCATCAGGACAATGAAGACTTTGATCTAACAAATAATACCAGACTTTTAAAATCTTTTATCTCTTAGGGAAAACCCAACAATTTTGAACGGAAAAATTTCTGGGGCTTTTCTCCTGTTCTTTGGGTTTAAAGCCTTAAGGTTATGTTAATCAAAGGGCTTGCAAATAACATTTTAGATATAAAACAGTGAGTCAAAACACATCATTTTAGAGCTAATTTTTCTGCATTTGCATTTTCTGGAAACTGCCAAATATTCTTTTCACTTTACAGGGCTACTTCCAGTTAAAAGCCAATCCTGGTGCATGGACCCTAAGACTGAGAAAAGGCAGATCTGAAGATATTTACAGGATCTACAGGTAGGTCAGGATAAGAAATACTTCAGTCTTTTTCTTGTAAACTTCTGAAGTAGGTAGGCTCTGTAATATGTGAATCTAATGGTCCTCTTGCCAAAGTGTGGTGACCTGAACAGCAAATTTACAGCAAATTACATTTCATACTGAACATAAGTTATGCAAGGATGAAATTAATTAATTTAAAACCTCATTAAGTGTGTGAAAATGGATGTACTTGTTTCTTTGTCATATCTCAAACCTGTTTTGCAGTGCTGAGGCTTAATACATGTATAAAAATGAGCAGAAGAAATAAAGAACATATTTCTGCTTTGTAGTAAAAGTCAGTATCTTGCTCTATTTTCAGCCACGATGGCACAGACTCTCCACCTGAAGCTAATGAAGTTATTGTTGTTCTCAACAACTTCAAGAGCAAAATTATTAAAGTGAAGGTGAGTTTAAAAAGCAGAGGTGCTCTTGAAGAAGTCTGTTTGACCAGCAGTGGGGAGAAAGCTGGATTAGGGCCTGAAGCTCCCTTCCCACAGGCATACACCTGAGGCAGTCTGCACAAAGCTCACCTCACAGTGTCAGGGGTAGAGAGCATCATCTGTAGGCTTGATTTGGGTTTTTAATGCAGGAGAGAGTGACATGTAAGTCCTGTTCCTTGTGTATGTCCCTGAGATACAGTAATACTCACATTTTCCTGACTGCTTATAACTTCAAGAAAAAGCAGTTTTGTATGTCCTGTATATGTCCAGAAATATATCCATATGTCCATTGAGCCAGGATTTGATCTGTCACAGATAAATTGTATTCATTTGGCAATACATTTTGTGTCACTCTGACACAAGCTAGGTGAGAANCCATATGTCCATTGAGCCAGGATTTGATCTGTCACAGATAAATTGTATTCATTTGGCAAAAAAAGGTAAATTACAAATCTGCTGTCTCTTAGGGTTGCCTATCAGGTAATTCATAGCTGAGAAGTTTAAGGAGAATGTGTGATAAATAAGTGATGGCTGTAACAGAGCCAGTTCACACCTGACACCATTTACTTGTGCTGGGCTACTTTTGGGATGTTCTCCCCATTCACTGTCTTGTTTGTGTATCTTTTTGGAGTCTCAGTGGCCAACTATCCTACTTAGGGACTGGTGGAATTGGTGTGTTGATTTTTTGGGGGTTTTTGAGGGGTGGGGGGTGTTGGTTTCATTGAAGGTTTTTCTTTGCCAGTCTCCATCATCAAGGTTGCTCACTAAACATCTCTTAGGAAAGCATTTTAACCATCCAGATTAACATGCCTTTGGTGTCTAAAAGCTCCTTTGGAATCTGTTTGGAAAAATCACTCATTACTGAGCTGTTTTCCTAGACAGCTTAGGTTACCTGTCAGCTCATGGGGTGTAACTCAAGTAGGTAAAAACAGAACCAGTGTCAGGACAACACTCCTGACAATATTTGCTCAATATGTGGTTCCAACTCACTAAAGCCATGTCATGCTTCACAGGTTCAGAAAAAGTTTGATATGATGAATGAAGATCTACTAAGTGATGGCACCAATGAGAATGAATCTGGATTTTGGGAATCTCTCAAATGGTAAAACTAATTCAATGATAACCTGCAAGTCTCTTGGAACTGGAAAACTATTTGGCAATACCATGGTGTCTGTGAAACTCCACAGCTGTCTGTTAAGAGTGCTTGAATTCAGGGCTGTCATTCTCTGTTTCTAGAGATCTGGACTCCTGCTTTGCACCTGCTTTTACCTTCCCTTACCCTCCCTGCTACTTGGGAGCCTGAAAACATTGTTCCTTCCCAGGAGCTGCTCCTCAGGCAGTGCTCTCTCAATCAGAAGGTGTTCATGTCTGAGCTCCTGGGCCTTCCCTGTCCATGTGCACAGCACTCTGCCTTGGGGGAGATGCCCTGGGCAGCAGGGAGGGACACCAGAAGCCCACACACCAACTGTGTTAAAGCAAAAATGTAGCCATTTGCTGCATTTGCAGCCTTTCCTACAGAGCTGGCCCTTCCTATCTTGTCCTTCACAGAACCATATTTTTCCTTTCAGGGGATTCACAGGAGGACAAAAGAATGAAGATGTGAAACAGGATAAGGACGATGTACTAAATATATTCTCTGTGGCTTCAGGACACCTGTATGAGAGATTCCTACGGTTAGTTGAGGATTTATAATCCCAGTGTGCCAAGTGGTGGTGTCCTTGCACAAAGAAAAAGGTTACAACATGCCAGAGTATAAAAAACCCCCCCCTTTTCAATGCTTCAGAAGTCCACTAGAACCTGCATCTACTGTGTCATAGGAACTTCTGTCTGCGTAGCATTCATGAGTGAAAAATAGACTTAGTTTAATACATGGTGTGTTGCTGTCCTAATTTTTTTTACTACAATATAACCAATGTATTGTTAAGAAGTTCCAGAATAAGTCACAGTTGCTTTGGAAAGAATCTGAGCTTCTGCTGTTCTCAAAGGACTGTGAAAGCCAACAGGTTGGATATTCTCTGCCTAGTTAAAATACAGAGATGTTGGGGGTTTAGTAATTTTGTAGATAAAATTAAGCAATCTACAATAGGCTGAAGCTACCCACTTTTTCTTTATGCATGAAGTTCAGTTACCTGACACATAACTGCAAATAGTTTAATCATGTAGCCCAGCAATTTGTAATCTATTGCACAGCTCATCTTTTGTGGGTGCCACTTGTTCCTGTAACTGCTTTATTTTTTTTCTTTTGATAGCATAATGATGTTGTCTGTGCTGAAACACACCAAGACTCCTTTAAAGTTTTGGTTTCTGAAGAACTACTTATCACCTACATTCAAGGTTTGTTCCTAATTAGACATTTATTTGGTGGTGGGGGGAAGGTGCCACAAGCTGCTTTCCCCTCCCTTTCCCAAAGCTGCACCAGCATCACTTGGCTAAACCTCTACTCACCCAAAGCTGGAGAAAGCCTCACAGAAGAGAATGTCAGCCAAGTTTTTCTAGTAAAAAAAAATTCTCCCAATGCTCTTCTCTCATTTTACCTGCTCCCACTTACACTGCTTTGTACACCCCTAAATAATTGTCCCATCTGTGAATTTTTATGATTTGAGGAATGCATTCTTTTAAACTCATCTGTGGATCACTATGAAATGGTTCATAAGGGACTGTGTGGACAAAAATGCTGTAATATTTAGTTGTCTCAGCACAGTTGGCTTTACAATTTGTATTGATTGTTCAGCTTGGGGCTCAGTGTTTTGTGTGAATTACCAATGAAACTAATTTTCTTTGTGGTATTTCATTTTCTGATGTTCTCCGCCTTAGACTGAAGTCTGTCTCTTGTAATGTGCTTTTCTTTTTGCTGCAGAGGAACAAAGAACTGAGATAAGCTGCTTTTTTCCCCTCCCTCTGCAGGAGTTCATCCCATACATGGCCAAGAAGTACAATTTCCAGTATGAGCTTGTCCAGTATAAATGGCCACGCTGGCTGCACCAACAAACAGAGAAGCAGCGCATCATCTGGGGTTACAAGATCCTCTTTCTAGATGTGCTCTTCCCATTAGCTGTTGATAAAATCCTGTTTGTGGATGCTGATCAGGTAACACAGAGGTGGAGTTATTTGATCTTTTTTTCTTTCTTTTTTTTCCTTAGTAATAAATTCTTGAATACAATTTCCATATTGTTGGAAGGGTTGCAAGTCTGAGCTTTTATAGGCATGACTGGAGGTTGATTCTGTAATCATGGCACGCTTCACTGAGGGCTGGGGTTTGTGCCTGTTTCCACAAGATTGGTTTTGTTGGCCTGTCTTTGACTGTTATCTGGTTCCTCATTCACTCACTGTGATTCCAGCTAGTTTGCCAAATGGATTCTCATTTCACCCTTCCATTTTTCCATTTTTCACTCTGTTCTCCCAGCCTTACCACAGACAGTATTTTCCTAAGTCACCAACCACTCTGCCCTCCCAGGCCCCTGCTGTTAACTTGGCCACATCTGAGTGGCTTTCAGAGGAGGAGAAGGCAAATCCTTGTGCACAATGTCCTGCTGCAAGGCAGACAGGACTGGAAGGCTCTGTGTGTGCCCAGGAAATGTGCACAGTGAGAACTGCCAAAACTACTCTCAAAAATACATGTGAAATGAGAAGCACAGATTAGCAACAAGTGAGTGTAAACTGCCTGGGGGGTTATGGCACGTGTACAGTGTGATGCCATGCCAGGTCAAACTTCAGCTGAAGGATCAGTTAGATTTCCAGCCAGCCAGTTGTCATTTTAGGCAGTTTGTTTCTCTGTTTTTGAGAGATATTAAGGCATTTTTTCCCATTAGAGTGATGTTTTTAAAGTAATGCTAGTGGCACATCTGTGTCAAAAAGACATTAAAAAGCTTTCATCCTTGAAGGGTCTGCAAACACTGAAGAGGAAGGGATACCAGGAATCACAGTTAATGTATAGTGAGAATTCTTGCTGCTTATTAAGAAGCAGTTTTGCACTTCAGCTGTCAAACCAACCCCCATCAGCTTATTTGAAGCTCTGTTTTATTTGCTCCAGCTCTAAGGGCAGGGGAAACAACACCTTTTGTGCTGTATTTTTGTACTGCATACACATAATTCAAAAGACTGCCATGTATATCAGGTAATTCTTCCTTTATCTGTTTGCTCAGTTTGAATTAAATCCTGTACAGCATTTGCAAATAACCCTGGAAGGGCAGGCTCCTAGAAATCAACATAAAATGTCCTTTCCCTTCAGATTGTGCGCACAGACCTCAAAGAATTGAGGGATTTCAATCTAGATGGTGCTCCTTATGGATATACTCCATTCTGTGACAGCAGGAGGGAAATGGATGGCTACAGGTTCTGGAAATCAGGATACTGGGCAAGTCACTTAGCTGGAAGAAAATACCACATCAGGTACTGAAGAATTCTTTTTTTTTTTTTTTTTTCAAAATAGAGAGGTAAAGTTTTTGTTTCTGCTTAGACTTAGCAGAAAACTAGCTGAGGTATGGAGCTCTGCATGAACCACTTCATGCTTCCTGTTGCCTCTTTAAGGTTCCATGGCCTATGGTCCCTTGGAAGCAGTAGGGACACTGAAGTTATTTTCAGTATGCTACAACTTTTACAGATGAAGAACTGAAGGGTTAATTAACAGACACCTTCCTTTGTTAGTAACAAATATTGGAACAGGGGCTGCATGACAGCAAAGCTAAGACAGAGTTGTTGAAAATTCTTTTTCCTACATGCCATGACCTTGTTAGAACTGCTTTCCTGCCTTGCAGTAGATCATCTGATGTGCTGGCACCCTGAGATTGTTTTAGGGTATTGTGTCTCAGGGGTCTAGTGGGGCTGCAGTGTTACCCCAGTGAAATGTGATTACTGATTGCATCATCTCCATGTAGTGCTCTGTATGTTGTGGATCTGAAGAAGTTCAGAAAGATAGCAGCTGGAGATCGACTCAGAGGGCAGTATCAGGGTCTGAGTCAGGATCCAAACAGTCTGTCCAACCTTGATCAGGTGTGTTTTATCGTGTTTGTTTTGTTTTACTGGGCTGTGGTGTCAGGTTGGGACTTGGGATTTTTCCAAAGGACTTGGTTTGTGATGGGTGAAGCATTGATGCATCACTTTATATTTGCATGGGGAAAAAAGAAAACTCTTACAAAAGTTCACCTTCACAGTACTGTTTGGAAGGGGGGTTGTTCCTCCCATCCTGCACCCTGTGGAAACAGCTACTAACTCTTAACTCTGCACAACAGGATTTGCCAAACAACATGATCCACCAAGTACCAATTAAGTCCCTCCCCCAGGAGTGGCTGTGGTGTGAAACATGGTGTGATGATTCCTCGAAGAAGAGAGCTAAAACCATTGATCTGGTGAGTGCAGGATGATTCCCTCACTCTTACATCACATTGAGATACAGCAACCAGTTTTAGAGGCACTGCCCTCCCTCAGCCTGGCTTGGCACTTGCACGTTGTCAGCACTTGAGTTTCTGTGTTCCTCTTACCTGGAGCAGTGGCATTGTTAGGAGTTTGGACAGAGACTTTGCACTGTTCTCTAGCTGAAGTACAGGCACGTGTTGCTCACCACCAGCAGACTGATCCCTCACCTCTGTTGAGTGCAGAAACCTTTTGTAGCCTGTCTGTTCTGTTTGCAGTGTAACAACCCAATGACCAAAGAGCCCAAGCTGCAGGCAGCCATGAGGATAGTTCCAGAATGGCAGGACTATGATCAAGAAATCAAACTGCTCCAGAGTCATTTCCAGAAGGAGAAAGAAATGGGAACACCATCTAAGATGCCAGGACAACACACACATGGTAATCTTTGTTTCTGTACTTCTGTGACTTTCTCTGTGCCTGGTGGGCTTGTGCTGTGTCCTCCCTCACTGTGAGCTTGTACCATGCACAGGGCTGAATGAGGGAGTGAGGGCTGAGTTAAATCATCAGGGAGTGTAATGGGATGGGAGGACCTTGCTGAGCAAGTCTGGTGTAATTTAACCTAATTCTGAAAGCCAGAGAACAGACTTGTTCCAGTTCTGGAAAAGAACCCTCACTGTTCCTGCAATTTTATGAGCTTGGCCTTGTCTTAACCCTTAAAGAAGTGCTGCCACACACTGTGGGTGAGAATTGTTCTTCAGGCACTGGTACCTGGCAAAGAACAAGTCTTGGGAGGCTGTACTGATTGTCAAAGCAATCTGCCAACTGAAGCAGCTCAAACTGAGTGCTCGTTTTTCTCTCCTCTTCTACAGATCCAGCAGCACATGTGGAATTATGATCCATGGAGACAAACTCAAGTTAGACTCTTTCATAGACAATTTTTATATTGAAAGCTAGTTTTTTTCCGGTGTGTCTGCAAAACTGCTGAATAATTGAATGGGATGATGTATGCATTTCTATTACTTGCCTTTGGGTTAATTTCTGCATATGAAATAGGATCTGGATTGCTGGAATTAGCATTACTGGTGTTTTGCACCTGTGGTGGAGATGAAAGACCCCATGATGGAATTTAGTGTTTCAGAAACAAAACTCCACAATCCACCAGAAGAGCCACAGCCTGTTCCTTCAGCTCTTGCTGCCTCCACCACTGATGAAGCTCCAGTTTAGCCTCAGATCTAACTTGAGAGTCTGGGAATTGCAGACATACATCCTAACCTCATCTGATGGACATACTTTTTCCAGGTAATACTATAAAGCTCTAAATTATGCCTTGAATTTGGGACACTGTTTCATCTTCAGGTTTTCAAACAACTGAAAATACTTCTTGGATTTGTTGAGTCTGCCCTTGATTTTGTAACAAAATCAATCAGCATTATTTTGATTTTCTATTTTCTGTCTTCATTTATTGCCCAACTTTTGATGGTTTGGCTTAATGTAAAGCTACCACAATCTATTTAAATGCCTATCCAAATGCAAATGCCTAAGCTTACAAAGTGAGCAGAACACAGAATTTGGCAGCTGATTTCATCCTGGCCTCTATGACTTGAATGAAAGTGCCCTCCCTTCCTCCTGCTCCAAGTGTAAATCAGTCTGCAGAACTGGTAGGGCCTTACTCTAGCTGTGGTTCACTGATTCATGAATGTTTTTTTGTTTATGAAAAATCTGTGGAAGTTTGGAAGTTTATCATCATGTAAATTTCATTAACTTTATTTTTCTTCAAACAGAGATGTTGTCACATCAATAAAAACTTCAGAGTTCTTAGGTCCTAAGCCTTAGTTCCCACCCAGTCCTTTGATCATCCTTTTTCCTTGCACACATTACAGTCCTAACTTGATTTTGGGGTTTCTGGATATTTCACTTGCATTTGCTTTCATTCTGTGCATAGACAAGAAGGTCTCTTCTTGCAAGGATTAATTACCCTGGGCTAGTTTTATCATTCATATTCATCTGTTCATTTTTAAAGATGCTGCTGCCATAGTTCTGTACTATGACCACACCAATTAAAGAAAACCCTCAAACCCAGTCTCCTCATTCTGTAGGGTTAATAGGCTGCTCCCTGTAACACTGAGGAGTTGAAAAGTTGAAATGTAAGAACTAAAAGGAGATTTCTAGTATAAAATATAGTCACCTATGCAGCTTGAGAAATCCAAACTTCTTTGGTTTTTGTGCCTCCTGTGTTTTTATACAATGTTTTGTGCTGTAAGACCTTCAACCCAATAATCATATCTCAGTATAAGGACTTAAGAGAAAAAGCAGCTCTTCTCCAGCCAGCTGAAGGAAGGGCCCAAACTCTTAAAAAAAGCACATTAAGAGCAACTTAGAGAGTTTATCAGCTTAGGTATTTCCCACTTTGTGGGGTTTTAAATTCAGATAGTCTGTCTGCTGGCTCTGGAAATTACAGGTGAGGTGCCTTATGCTTCCCATCAGAACTGTTCCACTTAAGGATAAGCAGACTGAGAGTAGCAGGACTTTTTCCCAGTGTAAAAAACAATACACCCCTGTCACTGTTGTCCACAAACAGAAACACAGAGCCTCATCTCCTGAGGAAAGAGGCTGCTAGTTTAATTCCACACTCTTTTATAAGCTGTTTTGTACTAAACATGATTGGTGAATAGAACTGACACCTCTCTAGCATTATTGGCTTAGACAGGAAAACAATATGTTCTATGATTAGAATAACAAACTAGACAAAACCAACACCTGTTATTTTGAGAGAGAATATTGTTTCTGAATATTGTTTAAGCAGTTCTCCTGGGAAAGTGGAGAACAACTCTTGAGAAAGTTAGCAAGCTTGCTGGGAGAACTTCTCCCAAACACAAACTGTTGTCCTGACAGACCCCCCAAGAAATGAATTACATGTTATGTCAATTAGCCTCTTAAACAGCTGAGACAGCACAGGTGAGATTGTCCTTTCTGTGTTCAGCTACAGATCCCTTCAGCCTTGCTGGAGCACTTGGAATGGCAGGAAGAGTGGCAGCAGCTGTACACCACCATTCCCTCCAGGGATGGATGGGGCAGGAATATGCTCAGGCCCTCAGAACAAGAGCAGCTTTCTGTGAAACAAGGCCCTTTCCTATCTAGAACCATATTTGGCTTCTTTTTTTCTCCCAAATTATATTAGGAGCCACAAGGCTGAGAATAAAGACACCTCTTAAATTCAGCACATTTACAATGCCTTGTTGAATAAGAAAATACTTCCAAATTAAATGTCAGATACAATTGTTTTTTAAAAATATGCTCCTTCATTCTGTTAATGTGTGTACTTGAACACCCACACTGCATCCTTTTTAATTATGAGTTAATAGACACCATACTTTTCAGTCTATACAACTTATTAACTCACAATTGATCCAGAAAGAAACCAGAAACATATGGTGAGATTCTATACCTTTGCAGTACTTGTAAGAGTCCTGTAGCTGTTCTCATGTACAATACAAAATGCACATGGTATTGATCATTCTGAATGTGAACTATTCCTGTTTTTCCTAAGAAGTTGCTATTTACTTCCACCCAAGAATGACAATCAGAGAATAATCACTTCTTTTGGATCTGTGCATGTTTGCTCTTAGATGCTGAGTGGGGCCTTGAAAGAGAAATAGTTTGTCACCCCCAGCTAGAAAGCATCTTGGAGTGAGATGCTTAATGAAATAGAGCTGATCATATCACTGATGGCCTGGTCCTGTAACTAGTAAGGCTGATGATAATTAGAAAATGGGGACTGCAGAGGTCACAGTGTAGTTTTGGATCCCTCAGACTAGAAAAGCCACTTCTGGGGCAAAGTGATGACATTGTTCCCATCTCTGGCTACAGGCAGCTTGACCTCCTGGTGAGGAGTTCACACTTGAGAAATGCCCTGTAGTTTTATTTTAAAAGGAAGATTTCACTGCCTTACTAAAAAGCAAACAGCAAAGAAACAAAACTTTAAAATTTCTCTTTCATTTAGCTATATGGGGTTATAAAGAAAATGAAAGGGACATGTACAAAGCAGTAAATACCCAGTAACAGTCTTAGGAATCAAAACATTTTTAAAATCATGACCTGGTTTTACCCAAATCTTCTGTAATCTGTTCAAGAATATTCCATAACTCTGTGTGGCACTGATCCCAAGTGACCCAAGGTGTGGGGAGTTCTCTTTCCTGCATGGTGCTGAGATCACAGTGAGTTTCCCTGAGCAGTGGCAACAAGCTCCAACATAATAAAACCTCTGCTGTTCTTACCCATGTCTCTCCTGTCAGTTGCTTTGGGGCAGATAACTGAGGTTTTAATAGTGTTCCTTGGAGTTCATTTTTCACTTCCTGTATGCAAGTGTTGGGATACTGTTGAAAAGCTAGAAGGGAAAAGGAGGAGTTCCTCCTCCCAGCATGGTATTTGAGTAACCCCTAAGCTGAGGCACTTCTGTTAAACAGCAGGAATATTTTATAAAAATCTACCTTTTAGGTCTTTTTTTTTGGAACTCTACCTCTGACTACTTAAAAAGAATATTTCTATGTCAGTTTTTGTCATTTCTTCATTTGATTTGGTTTTACACTGATAAGCACTTGGAAAGTGATCCTCCAAAAATACTTCCAAGTACAGAGGTGTGCCTGAAGTTCTTTCAGAGTTGGGAATGAATTCCAAACTCCTATGGGACTCCCAAAGCCTCTTTTACCAGAGCATCTGTATTAATCAAAGAGCTATAAAGTAGGCAGCTTGACACAGGCAGCCCAACTGAATGCTACAGAGCCATGCACTTGCTTTCTTGCAGTTGACTGTTTGAACTTGCTCAGGTTTGGAAAATGAGGCCAAATGCTAGGAGACAACTAAAAGGGGAAAAGGAAGCAGCCAGAAAGAATAAATATACACCATATGCCCATGACCTCCTTAACAGCATTTTGCACTCCTCCCCTTCTGCTTTTTGAAGTACCTATTTAAGCATTTAACTGTACATACTTAATGCTGAAGAACTCATCACCCTCCACCCCA
This sequence comes from Promerops cafer, assembly GCA_013398275.1. NCBI lineage: Eukaryota > Metazoa > Chordata > Aves > Passeriformes > Nectariniidae > Promerops > Promerops cafer. The sequence continues at coordinate 721,212 of VZSE01004113.1, read as the reverse complement.
AAAGAGCTGCATAAATGAGAAAAATTCTGATGGGGGAGTGGGGGAGAGGGGATGCAAAAAGTAGTTTTGAATCCTTTTTTTAAATAAAAATTTTAAAAATTATATTAAGCTGAATACAACAGGTTTCTTTGATGGGCAAACTGTCCCATTCCTTGCTGGTTTGCTGTGTACCATTTAGGCTCTTCCTGGGGAAGATACAAAGCCCCATGAGGGCAGGCAGCACTTTGTCTCCAGGTAAACAAATCACCTGCCCACGAGCTGCTCTTGCTGCCCCTTTCCATGTATTTTATTTTAAAAGGAAGATTTCACTGCCTTACTAAAAAGCAAATAGCAAAGAAATAAGACTTTAAGATTTCTCTTTCATTTAGCTGTATGGGCATATAAAGAAAATGAATACTTGCACTGACTTAACAAGATGAAAAGTCACTAAAATGCACTTCAGAGTCAGACACCAACATTTGTGCTGCCCTTATCCCCAGGGCTTAGACAGGGACAGGGATAACCCATGCACACTGTGCTAATCCTGAAGGGATCCTGCTCCCAAATTGCTGCTTTGGCCCATCCCAGGCACACCTGGCAGTTCCTGTGCATGCAGAAACATCCCTGAGTTCAGCACCCAGCACACATCAGCACTCTCAGCTGTGCCCTTCCTGTCCCATCCCCTGGGACTCCTGCCTGCAGCCAGCTCTGTGCTGTGCTACCAACCAGCCAGCACTGCTGGGGAGTGCAGGCTGGATTTAAATCCTGCTGCATTTCATCTGTCCCTGCAAACACCTGCAGTCTGCAGCACAAGGGAAACCTTTGGCCCTACAGGCCATCCCAGGGGCTTCTGGCTGGAAGTTCTGTGTGCCAGCTCAGCCCTCCTACTGCTCCTTGGTGGAGAGTGGAGGTCCCAGAGTGCCCCTGCAAACCCTCAGTGAGGATCCAGAACCCAGCCTCCCCTGCTGGAACTGCTGCACACAGCTGCACGGTGCCTCTGCACACATCTCACCAGCTGGAGCTGTCCAGAACACACCCTCAGGAGCTCTGGCCAGCAGTGCAGCCTGATCTGCAGTCACTGCAGAAATGCAGCCCAGGGAAGGAGTTAACCCTGGACCCTCTGGAGCCAGGACTCTCCAGGCTGCCATCCCTCACTCAGCAGTGGCCAGAGGGACACAAAGCACACGGCTCCTCAAGGAACTGACCTGCCCAAACCCAAACCCAAACCCTCCCCCAGAGCAGCCTTGCAGGTCACCACAGAAAAATCCATTCTGACACTGGATTTACACTTCGTGCTTCCACCTTGGCTAACAGTGCCAGTGTCAATATCCCAACATTCAAAGGTACCCACAAGGAAATTCCTCTGCATTTTTCTCTACCCACCTCCTCTTTGCCACGTATTTACCCAACCATGAGCACTGCTTATGGATTATAGCATACAGATGGATTATATATCCAGCTATTTGAAGTGGATCTTCACTAACTTAGATAGAGCTCTCCCCCAGTCTCCCTTTGTGGCTGGCTGCTCCTTGGAACCCAGGTACCTGAGCAGCATTCCCTACCTGGGACTGGGAAAATCACTTCTGACTACCAGGGCTTATTGCTGCCTAGACTTTATTAAGACCACTGCTAAGAAAGATTGCCTTATTCTTGGAATACATTGAATTTGTTCCTTATTAGCCAGCTTGGAGATTGGTGAGGAATGAGAACAGTGTTTCTTCTGTGTGAAGAGCTGGAACAAAGAACTCTGATTATGGCACAGCAGGGTCCTCTCCTGCTCCTGGGCAGCAGGAAACATCATTAGCCATCGGGCATTCTCCTGCTCTCACTGGAGTTACTGCACCTGAGCACAGACACACCTGGAGGCTCAGAACCTGCCTGGCCACAGGGGTGTGGATTTGCTCAGGGTCTGATGAGCCTGCGAGGTGTGGGTGTGTGTGAAGCACCCCCTGACAGCAGCACTTAGGAAGCCAAGAAATGATTGACCTTTTCCAGCTCACAGAGTAGAGGGAAGGAGCAGGACATGCTGTGACCTCTCAGCTGCCTCAGCAGTGCCCCAGCTCAGTGCTCTCAGCCAAGGCTGCTGAACTTCTCACCATTGCACCTGTACTCAGCAGAGTCACCTTGTGTACAGCTTTTGGCTTCCTCCTAAAAGATGAAATGGAACAGAGAACCTGCTTTGTTTCCTTAAAATTAATTTTCAGCACTAAAGGTGTGCTTTTTTTTTTTGCTCCCCCTTTTCTGGGGAAAGTTTCCACCACATGTACATCTCCTTCCTCTGCTGGAAAGAGCTGGTCTCAGCTCTTAAACTCTTATTCTCCAACCTTTTCCCTCCATCTAGGTGTTTATTTACTACAATAAATAAGCAGTAGGTACCTCCAGACATCAAAATATTTCCCTTAGCCTTTAGACTCTTTTCTTTATATTCTTTCCTTTGCTTGGTGGAGTGTTTTTTATTTTTGGTGTTTTTTAAATAAATAAAATGAAAACTTGGCACCAGAACTGGATACATTCAATTTCATCAACACTGCATCAAGAAAACATGTTTTGTGCATGTGTATTTCTGTATGTCCACCCTCATCCTCTAAGTATTTGCCTTTTATACCACCAAGCTCCACAGGAATCCTTCCACCCAACCCACTGAGACTTTCTTCTGAGCTGCTTTGTCCACAACAATCACCAAAACTCCTTGTTGACTCAGGAATACAGCCCCCTATTTCCTGGAAGTCTTTGTGTTTCGTAGTCCTAAACGTGCAGTTTCAAACTTGCCAAATTACCAAAAGGCTTCTGTGGTTCCCCTGCAGAAGGAGGCCTCAGGACTCTGTGTGTGATTCACTGCTGCTCAGCAGCTGTCACCACAATTGCTTCCAGACCTCCAGGAAAGCAGCAAATAGCACAGACCACTGCAGCGGAGAAGAATCTCAAACATCTTTTTGGCAGTTTCTCACTAACTATTACTACTAAAACTTTGCTATCTGGGTTTTAATTCTTTTAACACGTGCCCCAGCAATACAGTAACATTATTTTGGAGCATCAAGGTACAAGCAAGGAGGATTTTGTGAACTGTTTATGTCTATACTCAGTGTTGCTACTACCCCAAACCTATAATTCCTCAAAGTTAACACTGCTTTGACAAGAATTATGTCCCATAAAAAACCCTCAAGAGCAATTTTAGCTCTCAAGACACCCCTGATCTCCCAGGAGCTTCCCCTCTGGTTTCAAATTCATGTTTGGACAAGGAGCTCTTTGCTGAGCTTCTCTGGAACACGTGCCTTATCTTCCATAGTTTATCAAAACTAACTTCAGTGGGTCAGTGACTCCTCCAGCCATCTCTTCAGACTTTCCAAATTCCAGCTATTGAGTTGTCCCTTTAGGAAAACCTTAAAATACCAGCTACTCAACATCTATTGCACCAGACTGATGGAAGATATCCCAGGATAGGTGATATTTTCAAGGTTTTTACATACAGCACATGCATACCTGTTATATATCCTGCTTTTTATTAAAACCACGTTGCCATCTTCACCTAATACAGCTTAATGAGTTAGGAACATTTTCCCAAATGTTCTGCTGCTTGTTCTTAAATTGAACTGTATTTAAGATGTGTTCAAGATTGTGTTTTTCTCTCTTGGGGAAATAAGGCCTTATCTCTGCTGGCAGCCTGCTCCTGCCCCAGGAATTTGGCTCTAACTCTGAATGGAGCCACACTGGTGGGATTTTCTGGGAAAACTCGCTGCTGCTGATCTGTTCAGATCTCTGTAAGAACACATTGCTCTGTTTTCACACACCATTCCTCTGGGGTCTTTCAAAAAAGCCTCAAAAATAAATGAGTGGCTGCTTTTGCCCTCCTGAATCCTGTGGTTATTTGTCTCAGTGTCACTGAGTACTGCTTTGAAAGGTCTCACCTGGGTCCCCAAGGCCAGTACCTTGATACCACAGCCACTTTTGCAGAATCTCATTCCCAAATGCATCCAAATCCCATGAAATGAGTCAGGTTTTCACTCTCCCACCCTACTGTTCAAACCTCACCACAGTGAGTGTTGCAGAGCATCATCCAGTTGCTCACCTCAGCTTACACGTGGCAGTGTCACACTCTTTCCCCCTCACATCAACATTTGACTTCAACTTTTACAGCTTTTTTCCCTCTCTCTGCCACCACTCCTTTCTGACTGAATAAACCAGCCAGGTTCTTTTTTTTTAAAAAAAGGTGCTCTTACAGTAGGTGACACAATTTTCTGCTGGAAGCTGGCTGCTCAGAATCACACAGGTGGGCTCCCTAAGGGAGCTTTTAGCAGTGTGGTACTTTAATTGAAAGATTCTGAAGAAAAGGAGTCTGAGTGTCCTGCACAACGATCCCAGGAGATGCTCTGAGCTGTAGATGGAGCCCTTGCACTGCTTTGAAAACCCACAAGTGCCTGCTGACCCCTTCCTGCAGTTTCCAGCAATTTTTAAAGTGGGAATTTTTCCCAATGTGGCGTTCCATTAAAAAAAAAAAAAAAAAAAGAAAACAAATGTGGCTCACTGCTGCACTCACATTAACACAAGCAATGAGTACCAGCTCTCTGTAGTACTGATCACTCACTACAGTTGCTGCTATTACATCATAAGGCTTTTCAATTAAATTTAATTATAGTTACCTTGAAAAGGTCTCAGAGCTTCCAGGAAAAGGAGCAGCCAAACAGATCAAACTCTGCACCTATTGTGGCTGGGTTTTTCTTTGTTTGGCTGCTTTGGTGATTGGTTGAGGGTTTTTTTTTTACTGTTTACTAGTAATAAAATAAAGTGAGACTGTTATTTCAGTTACCACCAACTTTCTAGTGCAAATCACAAGCCAACATAGAGACCTTTGCACTATGTTGAGGTTTATTTGGTCGTATCCAACCACAACTATCACAAGCTCTTTGACAAGAGTGGGCAAAATGTCTTGTAGAAGGTAATTCAGAAACCCCTGCAAAGTTCAAGAATCACCTTCCTGCCTCCTCCTTTTATGGCAGAAGGGATTCAGATGTAGGGGCAGGAGACTGACCTTCTTACAGGAAGATCCTATTTCCAAGAGAAGCTCTTGTCTCACATCCCACTCAGAGAAACTCTTCTGCCTGCATAACATTAACACCTAAGAGCTAACATAAGATTTAAAATCAAAGATGTACTTTCCAGACTTTTACTCTGTTCACTGATATAACCAGTAACTGTGGTTTCTCTAAAGGGTGAGCACGGGATGTACACTGAGTGTTGTGGATGTGTGTCCCCCTTCTTCTGGGTTTGCAAAGCAGCCAAGAGCACGCAGTGATGGACTCACAGAAGTACCTGCTATCACCAGAGGGGCACTGAGAGCTGAAGATATGCTCTGCCTACACTCTGAAGCACTGTTTCCATACTTCTGCCTGAGTTTCCAAGCCTTTCTGCTCATTTCTTTTGGACAAACCCACTGGGGAGCAGGATGCAATCCCCATCTCATTGTCACAGTTCCTGCCTTGCCTGTTTTCCCTCCACCAGAGCTGATGCATGAAAAATCTCTTGCCAGCTCATATCTGTGGAATAATAAATGTACCTGATCACTCTGTGTTGCTGATCAAAGCAAGAACTGAATTCTAAAAGCAGAAATGTGATCTGAAGACAGTCAGCCCCATCAAGCATAAACTGAATATTTTAACATCTGGAAGTTGATTTTAAAAGCTCTTCAGCAAGGGCCAGGAATTTTATCAAGGAATGAGGTATTAAAAAGCTCCTACTACAGGGACCCAACCTTGCAAGCACCTAAATGCTGTCCAGCTGGTTTGCTCCTTCATTCATTTACGTAGGGCTGTAAAGCTTTCATGTCTGTGCAGCAGAGAACAAGGGAGAAGCTGCTCCTGTAAATCAGCAGCTGCTCAGAGCCTTACCCACAGCACTGACCAGTGCACCTGCACCAGAGAATCTGAGAAATTCATCTCCTGCCAGCAATGGCACACGCTTGGAGGAAGAAATTAATTTCTTTGGACAACAAATCCCCCCATCATTACCCTACAGCAGCCACAGAAAACCAGGACTTAAAAGAAATACTTGTTTTATTTCCTTTTCTTACTTTCTTCGTCTTTGAGCCCAATATGGAGATCAATCTGAGAGACAACATTTTCATGTCGTGATCCTCCAATTCAAACTCAGACCCAAACTTCCCTGTCTGGATCTACAGCCCCCCGAGGTGGGGAAGGAGGGGACAAGGAGTCACAGGCCTGGAATGCTGCAGGAATCTGCAACTCAAAATGTCTTTCCAAGGCACAGAATAGTTAGCCCACCTGTGCCCACGAAGAAGAGGGGAGTGGTTTCTCAAGCTGTCTCCTAAGCTTTCTCCAGCAAGAGTTCAGAGGTGTCAGACTCACTTCAAAAGAGCAAAAAAAAAAAAAAAGGCTCTGCATGCTCCCAGTTTGTGTGTCAGAGGAGAACCATGGGTAATTTCAGTAACTGAAATTTCAGAATTATTGAAATCAGTAGCCAGGCTACTCCGATAATCGAAATGCAAAACACAACCAGAAGGAAGGGCAAGAATTAATTCATCATCTAATTATAAAAGCAGCACACAGCCTTCTCTAACTAATCCAGTAGCAGAAGGCAAGTGATCAAATAAAAAACACACAGTGCTCAACTACAAAGATAGAAAAATGAACCTAAGAAACCCACTCTTGCTGAAATGATGGACTCATGACCTGAAAGCAGATACATTATTTATTTCAACTATTTATGTCCTTTTTTATTCCCTTTTGGCTCTGATTTGCTGTCACTGGTGTGTTACAAGGCCATTAATAATGCATAGCAATAAATAATATATCCACAGTCACACCAACTGAATTTTGTTTGTAACTATGGCCCTGTGAGCATCTAGAATTTATTATACATGGGGCTTTTTTCTGAATGGTGGCTAAGAACTGTACACACAGACTAATTCAAAGCTATAAAACAACAACATTTTGAGCTAAATTCTGGAGAAAAAGCAGACATGGAAGTACTCAGTTGTTGGTTTCTGCCCAGGCAGCTGCCAGGAGGCATGAACTGAGGCACCAGAACTTTGCTTAGACAATTCCATACAAAACACCTCCTCTGTCCTTCAGCCTTTTGGATCCACAGCTTGCAAGAACATTTTCAACAGTTTGACTTTGTCACCAAAAAAAAATGCACACCCACACAAACCATAAAATCCACCAGCACACATCTCCTCCTGCACTTGAAATGGAGTTTTTGGGGCAGAAGAGGTTCTCTGGAATGCAGGAAGGGCCATTCATCCAAAGCCTTACTCCACACAGCACCATCCAGCCTCACTGGGGGAAAAAGAGCCAGCCCAAAACGTGTCACTGAGTGACCCATGACAGCACAGAGAGAACTGCTGAGAGCTCAGGACTCCTCAGCATTTTTATAGGAAAAGGTAAAGCCAATATGGGGAACAGCATTCCCATTCAGGTAAAAGCAACAGGTGACCATATCTGTGTGTCCAGAACCAAAAGAGAAGCTCAGTATATAATAGGAACACAAAATACAGGCATTCTAGCTTTAGAAGGTGAAAATTGGATTTTAAAACAAAAAAAAACCCCAAACTACCAACCCTGCACTGTACAAATGCTTTTTACTGTTAGTAGCAAAGTAGTGAAATAGAAATCAATCCCTTCTGAACATCTCTCTGTGGGTAAACTGCAGAATGGAGTAGCACAGGTGAATGTGAGCTGCATCTACTCCAAGTATAGTCCCAGGGAGAGCTCGTCCCAGCCCCCTTTCTTTCACCCATTGCATTAACTACACATCTGGAGAGCAAATAGGTTCAGCAAGCTGGTCTGATGAGAATAAATGCTTGGAGGTTTTTTTATTTGTGGGGTTGTTTTTGCTAGTCCCACTTTCCAAACATGCTGATTCTAAGGCCACATCATCACAATGTACAAAAAAGTGGGAGCACATGAATTTAAAAAGAAAAAAGAAACAAACCAACAAACAAACAAAACAAAAAAACCCCCAAAATCTGTAGTGGAAAGGTAGAGATGGGGTGGTGAGATGGGACTAAGCTCATTTTTCACAGCTGCTAAAAATTACATAAAATTAGATGCAATGTAGAAGCAAACCTTTAAAGTCAAAGCAAAGAATTAAATGAAGCAATCCTGTAGATGTTAGTGAGAATACAAATGAACTCTCTGATGCCTGATCCAAGGCACAGCATTAACAACTCGTACTTCCATTGAAGCTGTGAATAAGCAGCCTAGAAAAATTCCCTTTATATGTATTCCTCTGGTGCCACAAAATATATTCACATTCTAAGTGTTTACTTAGCAGTGCCCACCTATTCTTTAAACACATTTGAATGTAGTACAGCAAAGTATGATAAGTATGATCACAATCCAGAACTGCATCACCTCTTTGACAGGAAATGCAGAAAGACTCCTAAGCTGTCACTGAACTCTGAGTTAATTAATGAGGAGGGGAACAAATGGTAGCACGGAGCACAAGACTGCCAACAAACTTCAAACTTGACAATTATGACACAGCTGCACCAGTGTGCAGAAACAATATTTATTTGGACAGTTTAAAAGCAAAGCAAAGTAACTTCACAGAAATCCAGGGTCCTGACCCTGCTTTAAGGTCAATAGTAAAAGAATTTTGGCTGAGATAACCATTACTTATCTGCAAGGAGCTGAGTGCTACATCACCAGGCACCAGCTTTTCAAGCAGCTCCTGAGAGCAGATCCAGAACAGGTGTCCATTTTCTCTGCTATCACAGAGCCTGTAGCAAAAACCAGAGCTCAGTCTAATCAGCAGTTTCAAGGTAATAATTTCACACCACTTGGCTGAAGCAGAACTTCACAGCTCATCAGGTACCAAGTGGAAAAATCACTTTTGTCCTAAATTAGTTTCTTTTCCCCTAGTGAAGATACCATCAACCCCCCTGTCACCAGGTATTATTGGAGGCCTGTTTAGTGTAGAGTCCATGCACAGGAAGAGATTTCATCACAGAGCTCAACTCTCACATTGACCAGTGACCACAAATTCTCACTTTCACTCATCAGCGCTTGCCAAGATTTGGATATACAACATTATGTGTGCAGCCTGTGCATATCTCTCCTTAATGCAGGCCATGGGCATGGTCTGTGTGCAATAAATGGACAATGTGTGCAGCTGTAACACAGCACACAGAAAGCCCCAGGTTACCTCTGGCAGCCTGGACCTCACCCTGCAGGCACAGGGACCCCTCCCTGATCTACCTGAAACCATCCTGTGGTGATTTCTCCTACAGCCCAACCAACAGAAAGATGCTCACATAAAATACTTCAGGCAGAGCCTGCCTGGCTTGGAGGTTTGAACCCCTCTGTTAGGGCAGAGGCAGGTTAGGAGACTCCATGCAAACCTCTCTGAGCTCCTGCAATCCCTCCCTTGGCAAACAGCACAGGGAAGTGCAGCCTGATCTGAGCACAGCTGGGTTAGCCACTCTTCAATAAAGCCAGTGCCCCTCTGGGATCCCTGCAACTCTCAGCAGTGATCTTGTTTTTGTGTTTTTCAACCTAAACCAGTCACATTTAAAGCCACAACCTCACCCATGAAGGTGCAAATTATGAGAAGTCCAGTCCTGCAAAGAGCTGTGCTGTGGCTCAGTCACAGTGAAGCCACCCAGCAGTAGCACATCAGCAGCTGTGCTGACATCAGAACACCCTGCCCTGGTTATTCTGACACCCCAGTCTGCTGAGAACTCCACAGACTCCAAGATCCACAGAGTTACTCAACACGAGCCTGTTCCTTGTGCAGTTAAAGCATGCCATATGGTGGCACACAATGATCTTGAGAAACCTGAATTATTAGCCTTCAAAAATAAAAACTGAATCCTGCTGCTCTAGACTGCTTCCATACCAAAGGCAGTAGCCAAGCAGTGGCTTTGCTTGCATTCATATCCAAAAGCAGGAGAGAACACGCAGAAAAAAATGTTCAGTAAATTCCCTGAAAACTGGCTGCAGTTCTAGCTTGTCTCTAACACTGGCAACTCTAGTACCTCTTAATGTGGTGCAGGAAGTCCAGAGCCACATGTCTGCTCAGGCTCCTGTGGGCATCAGCATCTGAGGGAAGTCAGGGCACTGTGGGCACCAGAGAAAACCCCAGACTCCTGCTAAGAGACAGGATTTGCTAATTCCAGCCTCTTCCCACCCATCAAAGATGGGCAAATTTCTTGCAAGTGCGATAATCTCAGTCTGGGGTTTGGCTCCAGTGGCAGAAAAAGTGAACATAAGAGCCAAGTTTCCAAACCTAGCCTGGGATATGGAACATCCTGGAGATCTGCATCCACTGCCCTGGGTGGTGCTCAAACCGCTGCTCTTGCCAGCCTAGGGAGGAATGTCTGTGAACTGTCCTGTTCCATCCAGAGCTATGGAGAGGCAGGTTTTGCACAGAGTGAAACCATTCCTGAAAACTGAAACAGCTTTTGGATCAGGACCCTAAATTCTAGGGAACACAAATGCTTGTCTCAGACTGGTTAGGAGAGCAGAGCTCAGAATCACATGAATGGGCAAGAAGAGCTCCTAAAACCTGGTGTGTGAGACCTGGCAATGCTCACAGTAACTTTTCCAACAGAGCTGTAGAGAACACCACCCAGTTCTGCAGTGCCCTGTGCACAGGGTCTGAGCCCCTTTGTGGAACCCAAAGCTGAACTGTATCTTCCTATGCAGACCATGAAATCCAAATGCTTTCCTCAGGCTTTATGCCAGGTGCTCTGCTCTATGCATAAGCATCAGACCACACTGACCAAGTTTTTCAGACAGCCTCAATATATGGATGGATTTAGGATCTCATCCTCAGTTCTTACCTGCTCTCTCATCCCTCCCTGGTGGGCCAGGGTCCCATGGCTCTGTGCACCTGAGTACTTCAGGTGATGTCTTAGGATTTTGGCTTTTATATTTTTCATGTATTTGTAACCCTGTAATTCTTTAGTGTATAGCTCTAAACTCCATACCCAGTGTGAGCTGCTGCTTTTCCATTTTGGGCAGACACAACAATTCCTCTCCAGGCCTGGCAATCAAGGACACCTCACTGCCTCAGGCCCCGAGAGATGGAAACAAAAGTGAGTTGGGGGAAGCAAACCTGGGATAAATGACTTCATTACCTGAAACTGTAATTGGAAGATTCACCCCCAATATGCAAATGGACGAAACTTTTAAAAGTATGAAAACCTGTGACCCATCATCCATTTTGGGTGTAGCCCCTGGGGAGCTTTGTCTGCCCAAGATGTACCTGAAGGCCCTTCAATAAATACAACTGCTTTTTATTCCCTTAATTTTGTCTGGCCTCTGTTTTTAGGTAGCCCAAAAAGGCATCACAGGAGCAGCGTCACAGCTGCTCGGCAGCTCATGGACAGGCAGACAGGCTTCCAGACAGGTCACCTACTCCAGCTACCTTTAAACACTCTTTTCCTTCTTCCTCCTCCCTCTTTTCTCAGAGCAGAGTTGTTTTTCTGCCTCTGGGGCTGCAGGGCAGGGAGGCAGTCATGCGTGCTCACATCCAGCAGCTAACTGTGCGTGATTCCCTCTGGCAGCCCTGTCAGCACTGCGCTGTCTGTATCCATGAGATGTCACTCTGGGAAAGGTTCTTACACCTGTTCCAAGCCCCTTCAGAATTCACAGCCAAGAAATACTCATTACAACCCCAAAGTCTTTTCATTTCAATTCTCATTCCTGGCTGACTTTTTTTTCTTTTTTTTAGAGGAGGCCAAGATAGAAGTCGGCTGTGGTCTTCCACAACAACACATGCACGTTTCCTGAAGATTTCTGAAAAAATTAAAAAAAATTCTAAGTCCTGCAGCAAAGTGCAACACGTCTCCCTGGCCTCAGAAAACACACAGTTTAGCACAATGGTCTCTCAGAGCAGCAAGCTCCTCCTGTGGGAAATTCCCTGACCTGGAAAGGAGATTACTCCTTGGAGTTCCAACCAGAGCAGATCACTTTCCTTCTCACCAGCATACTTCTGAACAGAGAAGCATGAGTAATTTCTCATCTCTCTTTTCCTTTTTAAGCATGCTTGCAGTTGAGCAGGATGCTTTGAGGACTGAACACGAGCCTCTGTGTTTTCAAGTCTGGCAACAAACAGCAGGCACTAATACTTCCTTGGGCCTTCCAGGGAGAAGCCCTGAATTACATTTGTGAGCCTTCAGCACGAACAGCCTCACATGAAGGTGGTGGGAATGCTCTCAAATACATTCCACATGATGGCTTACCTGATCTACACAGCAGGCAAGGAGACAATTAAATATTCCACAAAACACATGAGCACTTGCTCATCGCTGTGTGTGGAAGGAGTAGTTCCTACTCAGCTGTCACTTTTGAAAGCAGGAACTGTCTAATCCTTACTTAAACCACGACTCCCTTTCTCTCCCACAGGAGAGGCTCCCTCACTCTGCTTTTCAGAAAATTCACTGATTTCCCCAATTTCTGTATGAATTTTTTCCAGGAGAGTCAACCTGGACTGGAAATTCCTTCCATATGGAGTGCTGTGCCAAGTCTCACACAACAGAGCAGGGGGTGATTAAAAGGAGCAGATAATTTTGACTGAAAGGCAATGAAACACGAGCTTTGAAAGGCATGGGGAAAGATTAATTTGCAAGAAGCTGTGCTGTGATAAAAAATTCAAAATAAGCAGGTAGCTTGCAGCAGGATAACGTGCTGCTGAGTACACTGGTTACTGTGCTGGACATGCTGCAAGGTTTGTGTAACAGAGCAGGTTTGTGGCCAGTCTCTCACTTCTCCATTTGCAATTCAAAAGCAACCCAGGTCGGGCTCCCCACACCTTCTGTCAGCAGCCATGAATGGACAGGACTACTGAAAACAGTCCATACCTGCACATGGGCTTGAATTCCCCAACAAAAACTGGAAGCAGTCTATTTCTCTGCAGTTTTACAATTAAAACTCTTGCTGCTGGGGCTGTCCCAGCTTCTCAGTTTGATTTCTAGAGCCTCTCCAGCTCTCCCACACCCACGCTGCCATCTCGTACTCACATCCCCAGGCACAGCTGCAGCCCACAGCTTCCTCAGGCTCCCACCTTCTCCTTCCTTCCCTTTCCTCAGCTCTTCCTCCTGTCCTGCATGGTATTCCAACTCGTTTCCCTCAAACTGTCCCCTGTCACATCCCACCCTCTGCCCAGCTAACAACATTCACCTTCCTTGAAGACACTCAGGTCTCCTCCTGCCTTGCAAAAAAGTAACCCAAATTCACATTTTAAGAGCTGGTCCACAGGTTTCTTTCTACCAACTTACTAAAATCACACCATAATGTATATAAAACAAATAGCTGGATTTGGGTAATTTTCCAGCTATGCTATATCTGTTACCTTCAATTTCAGGATTTCAAAATAATGTAAAAATACAAAATTTAAATACCCACATTCTTCACCATCCTTATAAGCTTTCCATCCTTAGGATATAGGAAATTCTCTGCTACCTAAGGATCTTAAAAAACCCCAAAGCAAACCATCAACCCCCTCCCCCCCCCAATCAAATGAGAAAACCTCCTGCCAAATTGTTGCTGGCAGCAAAGTGAGAGGCAACATTAACTTTTTACACCATACTTGTGCTCATTCCTCAGTCCTAGCTTGCCCTAGCAGTGTTAGGAGGTCTGGAGATGCAAACCAAGAAAATGTTTGGTTGTTACAGAGGGTCAGTGTTTTTGAACTGCACACTTGGAAGGAAGATTTCTCTGAGGAGAGCAGCTGCTACACAAAGCTGACTTCCAGTTCCCTCAGCTATCCCCCCTTTTAAAGAAGACTCCATCTATAAAATGAAAACCCCCTCCAATCCTACCAGAGCAAGCAGTGGATTCCCACAGACAGAACCCTGGATCTACCCAAGCAGTGCAGCTGCTGCTATCAGATATGGCTTCAATACTTCAGCTCAGCTCTCCCAACAACATCCAAGAATCCTGTTCCCCCAGATTCTCCTGTGACCTGACAGCACAGAGAGCCTGACCTGTCCCCCTGTGCATGCACTCTTAGCATAGAGGAGTTTTTGCCCAGGTGGAAGCTCCCAAATGTATTGTTGGGGCAGCTCTGTGGCTGGAGAAGAGACCCTAATATCCTCTATCCAGAGTGCCAGTCAGACCTCCTAATTTTCTGGGTCCAATTGCCTGTGAAACTCTGTAGTAGTTGAAACTCCTGAAGCTGTAGTTTCAAATCTTTACTTGTGTGGGATAAAGTATAACCTTGGAAAGTTTTTACTCAAAGAAAAGAAACTGGTATTTTGCACACCTACAAAAAACTTTACCTCTTAACATGAGAAAGTTTTGAGGGAAGAGGCAGAAGAGTCCATCAGGAGATAATAATAAATCTGACAAGAAATTGCAGGATTAAAGATAGAACTTCACTATATGAGGAAAAATGACTAATTAACTTGTGATTCATGCACCCTAATGGAGTTTGAGAGCCCCATCAGTGTCATCAAATCATTGTCCCCTCAAAATCACGGCTCACTGCCTGCTCTGCAGATAAGGAAAGCATGATAGGGTAACTGGGCATTTAAACAGGATGACAATAATGTTAAGGAGGAATTCTGTATTTTTACATGCCCCAAATAGGCCAGTTTCAAAAATACTTTTTGGGAGGACTAAATGTAAATCTGACAAGAGGCAGCTTTTATTTATTCTTAAAGAGACAAGACTGCAGGTCCTTACAATGTTGACAGTGAGGGGCTCCTATCTTAACTTCCCATTAAAATCCCAGATGATGCCAGAGCCCAGGGGTGAGGCAAAACCAATTCTCTTTCTCAGGATGTGTGTGCCAGGGCCCTGAGGCAGGGGCTCACTGTGTTCTGTGTCTTTCTGACACAACCAGGGCACATTTGATGCACCAGGAGACAAATGCTACAACGCTTCAAAATAACACAACGAATGCAAACCTGCAGCATTTGTTATGTATCAAAACCCTAGACAAGGAAGGGTTTTTTTGTGGTTGTTTTATAATTTTTTTTGTTCGTTTTTGTTTTTTGTTTGTTTTTTTTTTTTTGTTTAAGAGTGAAGATCTGTAGGGAGGAGAAACAAGAGTTCTAAAACAAATGAAAAAAGCACACTGACCTCCTAGGTCAGTGTTTTAAGCACATTTCTATGCAATTCTTTTTTACTACACACCACCACTTAACAATATGAAGGACCTTAAATATGACAGGAGGAATAATTTGGGTCATGCTCAACGTTTAAATGGAATCTGCCTGACATGGCTGACGAATCAGACATGCCTGTGGTTATCAAGGTGGCAGAGAGCTCGAGACAGCAAGGGAGAGCTGAGATGGGCAGTTAATCAAGGTGATCTTTCAATTTATTTTATCCTGGAGCATCATCTCTGCCAGCATGAGAGCTTTGGGTTCCATCCTACCCTTAAAAAGTGTGACACAGTTTGGTGACTACCAGCTCATCTGTCTTTACCCCTTATCCTCTCCAACACTCACACTCCAGTTTTCCAGACGTTTCAGCATCATTTCAGTCACAGAAAATTGTGCCTTGATTACTGAAAGTGTGTAAGTGAATATATGAAAGTGCAGAAAGCATGAGACACCTTACAGGCAAGGATCTTCCCATGAGGTGTCTGTGCCAGTAAAAAAGAAATAGAACATCAGTAGGGGAAGAAGGCTTGAGGGGAAAACACCACAGACAAGTCAAAAACAGATTTTGGAGGGTGAGAAACACACCTAAGTGCTTTTCATGCACAAAAGGCTGCTGTGGGCTACCTAAGAAATGAATGATGGAGGATGTAAGGAACACACCACCTTCCACCTTCCCATCCAAGAAGACAACTGCCTCACACCCTTTCATTGCCAGTTCCTGTGGGCTTTGGCCAGCCCAGACCTGCAGGCCACCTTTACAAAGAATGAGGAAGGACAATGAAACAAATGGTTTTCACAAAAAAGCCACGGGGAGAGCGGGGAAAAAACAACCCACAACCAAAAATGTGAGACAGCTAATGAAATTCCCAAACAGAGAGAAAACAAACAATCAAAAAAAGAAATATGCTGATGTGGTTTGTAATTCTAGTCCTGCCATAGATGTTACAGGCGCTGTGAATTGCAAATGCCTCTACTAATAGAGCTCTTTTCTCTTGTCAGGATGAGTAAAATATACACAAAAGCAAGAACAGGCCTAGAGCAGAAAGGGCCTAACAAGCAGCTGCTAACAAATGGCAGATCACTTGATGAGGAGACAGTAAAGCCTGTTGGGGTGGCATGCAAGCAGAAATCTTTATTGCTGTAATTGTTCCTCCCCACACTGTCCCTGCGGGTGTACGGTTTGATTTTCTTGTGGAAGTCCTTAAACGTACATACAAAAATCCAGACAGCATGCACACATCTCCCGAGCCTGGCTGGCAGGCCTGCAGCCATCCCTGCTGGAGGACATCACTGTCCCCAAAAAAACCCACACCACAGAGCTCAGCTTGGCCAGAGTTTTTGTCCCCTGAGGCTCGTCCCGTGTCAGTGTGCTGCCTTGGCAGAGCTCATCCTGGCTTTGGCCCTCCCTGGACAAGCAGCCATGCTCGGGCCTTTCACTGCCTGTGGCGCGGCACGGCGCACTCCACTCACCAGGACAGAGGCACACAGGCACACACACAGAGCAAAAATTACCTCCAAATTAATGAGACACTGCCAAAGAAACCCAAAAAAACCCTGTATGCACTCAGAGTAAACACTGTTTCCAAAAGGTTATTTATGGGTGTCTTTCTCTAAGGGCAACACTAACAACTAGAGATGAGGCCATACCCCTGAGGGCCAGGACTTGGGGTTTGCACTTTGCTCTGACAAGCTTTCCCAGGGGAGAGACAACCACAGTACTCAGAATAAACACACGAAAAGCTCTGCAGAGCAGCTGTGAAGAGTCCCTTGATAACATCAGCTAGGCTGCTCCTATCAAAAGGTTCTCCTCCAACAGGACCCGTCTCTGTTCTCACCTCCAAAACAGCTGAATGTTGGCCATGATAGCTGCTTCGGGAGGCCAGGCTGCCCTCAAAACAGAACACCACATACCCTTCATTGCTTGCACGACTTGGCACTTGATCTTGAGCAAAAACCTAACAAGCAGCAGATCCCTGGGTCCAGAAGGCTGCACACCTCTCCCAGCAGCGCTGTTTGCCAAGACCCAGGTTCTCCAGCCAGGGAGCAAAGCCTCCATTAATTACCTCCAGTAGCAGCATGGCTTTAGCATTTCCAGTAACACAAAAGGAATGATCATTCACTCACCCAGTAAAATTTAAAAGCCTGCATGAAGTTGTGGCTAATTGGGTTCAGTTTATAAATTCTCACTTGGCATCTAAATATTTGATATTAAGGAAAGAAAAGAACATATGATGAGTATAAACCAGTGCTGATGGGGGCTGCTGTAGTATGCAAAACATCTGAGCGTTCACCATTCTGGCTGTGAGCTCTTGTTCAGAAAACAATGTCTGGCACTAATAATGCAATCCCACAGAAAGGGCTCCACAGGAAAGTTATTTACCATCTCATGGAGGCTGTATGATTTATGTGTGTTGTCACTGCCTGTGCCAGAAAACTGATGAGTGATTACCACATATTCATTTGAGGATCAGGTATCCAGCCTCAATTAACTTGATTAGGCCATGTGGAATTTCTTTACCATTTACAGCACAACTGGATATAACATTTGGTTTAAGTCAATAAGGAACTTTTAAATGGAATCCAGTAATAACCAGAATATGCTGAAGCCACTTGAATTAAATGCTTATTATTTATCACTATTACTCATTCATTGCACAAACATCTGGATTCCATGACCATAACATGATAGAATATATTAGTGGGGAAGAACAAAATAAATATATAAATAAGACCTAGTTGATTAAACATTTGCAAAGCACCGCTACCCCTCATCCATTCCCAGCTCCTAGAGGATACGTATTCAACTTTTCCCTTGTGTTTTTGGCTGGATGTTGATTAAGAAGTATCTGAGTTCTGCAGCTCCTTGTGCAAAGGTCACAAGAATCCTGACAGAGATACTGCATGCCCTCCATCTCTGGGGACAAACCTTCTGTGAAGCAGGAGCAAGGCAGGGACATGAAACCACTCAGGCTTATGAGAAGAGCATCACCAGAAAGAGAGAAATGAGTAAATTCACGTCGGACAAAGAAATTTCTAAGCCCTAACAAACAGTATCACATACAAAAGCTGCTGCTTGTGCTGGTGTGGTCTGACAATAAATAAAGACTTACTCGTTTTAGGCTTAGAGATCTTTGCAAAATCTGAACATGCCCTGTTTCTTTTCCAAGCCACTTACTTCCCAGATCAATGAAAGCAGACAGGGCCTTGCTAGAGAAGCTTTCCCCACTTGAACCTCTGATTGCTTTAAGAGATACATAGCTATGATCTATTAAATACTGCTCAATTAATGAATATGTCAGTGACTACATCCCCTTTATTTGAAGTTCATGAAATAACTGCTGTAGTAAAACTCAAACTGCTTTACTGTTAAGTCCACAATCTATTGAGTTTATGTATGAATGTGCCTTGGTTTCCCCCAGCAGCAAAGAGGGGAGCTGGTGTGCCCAAATCAGCCATGAACATTTCCAACTGCAGAAAGCCCATAATTTCATTTTATCTGAAATTTACAGAAGTTTATTTACATCCCTACTCTAAGTGCCACTGAAGTACTGCATCACAAAGTGTTACAAACTGCAAGGCCTGGGACTCTCCCAAAATCTGTCCACTTTTGCAAAATCCCCAGAACATGCAGTCACCACTAAATACACATTTAACCATGCAAGGACCTGCATCCCTCTTTCTGCTCTGTGACAACAAGGAAAGGAAGTTCAGCATTACAAGAAGCCACACATGGATCCTCAGAAAGGCAAAAAGGAAACCTGTACAACCCACAGATCAGTGTGGAGGAGTTTTGGCATTACCGTGTTAAAGCAGACTTGCTTTGCTTTTCCTTGTCCTTTAGACAGTGGCAAGAAAGGGGTTATTAAAGAGTTAAAGTGGCTCTGTGTGAGTTTGTGAGCCAGAGAAACAAAACACAACCTCTGACAAGATCTCAGCACCACCTCCTCTGATACAGTGAAGTCAGGATCAGCTTTTCCATTCAGGAGGAGCAGGCTGTCACCCGGGGCAGCAGAACAGCCAGGGGCTGTTTATTGTTAGGGGAACAATAAATCCTCCTCTGCAGGATGCAAAGGAGGGCACTTTCCAGCTAACCTCAGGCAGCACATCCCCCAGAGGCTGTGCTGGAGAGTGTAAAATCACCAGATAGAATAGAAACAGGAACATTTTGGACACAAGAATAAAGAAACTGAGTAGTCATTAGTGTAACCAAGGAAAAAAACCCCAAACTCTGGAGATTATTCCCTCAGTGATTTCTCTGCTTCTTTTAACCCTCCTTCAAGCATCCATTCTGCTCCTTTACCCTTCTGCAATAGCAGAAGCCTCCCTTCCACCTGCTAGCTAGCTATCCTCCCTCTTCCACCCTCCCCTCCTTTTCCTGGAGGCTCCTAGCATGGAGAGCAAGAACCATTTTAAAGCTGGTGTAGAAAGGCCACGTGCAAATCAAAACATTTTTACCTGCCCAGACTTCTTGTGGCAGAGCAGCGTCCTGGCTTCTGGAGAGGTCGAGGAGACAAGCAGTGCTTTGAAACAGGAACAGCAGGGCTCCCACACAGCAAGACAAGCTCAGTCTGCACCTTGGCTGCTGCTCTGTCCAGAGAAATTCCTCCTGCAGCCCAGCAGAACACGAGGGCTCCTGGGCAGAGGCACCAGCACAGCCAGAGGGGCTGACCCGAGGTCTCTGTGAGTCCCCTCCCCTCCCAGCTGAGCCCCCTTGGGATCACAGGTGTTCCCCTCACACCATCACTTACCTGAGCCCTCAGCAGCACCTGCACGGCCCCTCCCTCCCTCCAGGTGTGAGCTGTAGGGTTGCTTTGGTAAAATCCCAGCCTTGGTACCCACTACAATTGTACAAGTATCTTGCTGTTCTCACTCGGGATGCTGTGAAGCACTTGTGTCACCATTCTCACCCCTGACTTTCACTGTGCAAAACAGGACATGGCTCAGTGCAGTAACTGCACAACGTTTTCACTCAACAAAGAACTTCTGGGCATGAAACAAAGAAATTCTGTTGATTATTCCATAATATTTGGCGTAACAACCTCTATTTATTGCCTGCAAATGTGTTCATTGCAGTGCCTCTGAAAAAGAAAACCAAGAAGACTGTACAGTATCAAAGGTCATTTTTAAAAGGTGGTAGGTTCCATGAGCTTTAAGGGCTTTTTGCAATGTTGGCTCAAATGTAACAATAGGAATGAACAGACTGCAGTTTCTGCTTGAATATTTCTTGTTCAGGAGTCTGTTTTTGTAGCAGAAAACAAATATTCTTCATCAACTGCACTGGCAGCTTTATGTCTGTAATACACAGGTAAGACATACTACACTGAAACAGCATCAAAGGCCAATGCAAGGACAACACACACAACAGATGCTCAGTTTTAGGGTTTATTTCATCTGCTAACATTCATCCTTGATCTAGACAAAAGCAATTAGATGATTTTTGAAAATTTTATTTTTCTTGTGGAAGAAAAAACCTTTTAACACTTTTTGTAAGATGCTATAAATAAATATATAAAGCTTTAAGTGTTACTCGGCTCAAGTTAAAACAGTTGCCTTTTATTTTTTGTTGTTTTTAAGTTCCTGAAGTGGGGGGGAAAGTGCAAACCATACACATTCAGCCCAATGGAATGAGTCCAGCCACAATCACTTTCAGAGAAGCTGAATCTGTTTGATCTACAATATGGAGGATGGAAGGCAGGTGGGGGTACAGTTGTATTTTTTTACCCTCAGTCACACAACTCCTAGAGGAACTGAGTTCCTTGGTAAGTAAAGCACACAAGAAAGGGGAGAGGAAGAAAAAGAAAATCCTGCCTGCATTGCCCTTTCCCTGCTCTGTGTAGACTGTGCAGCAGAGAGGAAAGAAGAGACAATATAAGCAAAGTCCCAGATGAATAGAAATGACAATGAAAACCAAAATCAGATAGCTGTAGGGATGGTGAGAAATCCTCTGCCTGTTGTGTGTTTGACTGGCAGACTACACATAAACACATAGGAACTTCACATTGAGAGAAGATGGGGGATTTTTGTCTTTGCCTTATGGAAAAAAAAAAAAAAGATTAAAAGGGGGCAATAAAAATAAGTTAAATCATATTCCAATATGTACAAAACAAATCATGCTCAGTAAACATTTTGAATATAAAATTATTCATTATAGTACAACTCTCTCAATCCAGTCTCCAGAATTGACACCTGGGGGAATTGAACAGGGAGGGGGAATTGTGGGGCTCTGAGGAGACAGACTCCTTTGCAAATCTTGGTTTTTTTCAGCTTGCATGGCTAAGAATTATGGAGATGGGACAACACGGGCTTTAACACCCATGTGCTTACCAGGGCTGCAATCACCTTGGCAGAATTCTTGTGGATGGGGTAAAACAAACAGCCATGGATAGCTGGGACTGTGTGCCCTGGCTCACCCGAGCTGCTGCTCTACAAAGGCTTGGAATACTCCTGATCAGTGAACCCCATGCTCACTCCTGCCTCTGGAACATGATCTGCTAATATCAGTGAAAGTGAAAACAAGAATAAAAAGAGAACGCAGCCAGCCCTGTGATTTGAGTCCAGCAGACAGTGCCAGCTGCACACCAAGCTCTGGGAATACAGTATTAGGCACAGTTTGGGTGAGGAATTCCTGTAGTGCTACCCCTTTTTTGTGATGACTGGAAAAGTCAATGGGATAGGAGGGGGTCTGGGTAACTCTGAACACCAGTAAGACACTGGAGATGCTTTTAACCCCAAGATATGAACCTCAGCCAGGCCCTGTGCTGTGATGTTATCATCACCTTCTGGAGCTGTCCTCTGCTCTCTGTGAGGTGACTTGATTGGCTCAGAGGGAAAACTTCCTAATTGTAGTGCCACTGGGGAGTCCTCCTGCCTCGGTCACACTCTCAGCAACTGCACTGCTCTTTTTTGCTCCGACAGGACAGCCCTGGGAGACAGGATTCAAAACCTTATTGGGATCTTTCTTATGCTGCTGTCATGGTCATCCCAGTTTTGTAAGCAAGTAAGGGACTGTGGGGTGCAAAAACATCAACTGAAGTGCTCCTCATTTATTCCAAAATGTTGGGCATAAAGAGAGAAATTCAGACAAGCCAGAAATTCACACTGATCCTTTGCTGACTTTTTCTTTTATTTGTTTATGACTTTGAACCCTGTGACAGCCTGGGCTGGCAACCTCACCAGTGAATCCTGCATTTTGTGACCTGGATAGGGTACAAGGTGGCACCTGACTGTCTGGAAAACTTTGGATGAGGCAAACTCCTTCAACAGAGCTAACTAGGATGAGAGAAACCAGCAAGAAAATGTTTTCTTCAGCAACAACACCACCATTTTACACTGTTTAGGTGACTAAAAGCAAATTGACTTCTTAGCCCTAGGAAGTCACAAAGCCCCCAAGGACAAGTCCAATCTTGCACCTGCCTGCACTGCTCCCAGCACTCTCTTAACCTGTCTGGATCATGATGCACTGACAGACCCCCTGAAAAAACACTTCATGTACTGAAAAAGGTCTTGGTGTGTCTGGAAGTCACAGGAAAACCATTTTGGAAGGAAGGGGCAGATACTGAACAAGGACCTACTATCTGGCCACTACTTCTGCCATTGCTCTCCATTCATTTTAAAACTACACACACACTTTTCTTGTTATTGTAGCATCAAAGTATCAGTCCTAAAAAGAAAAGAAATAGTACCACTTCAAAGCGTGGTACATATAAATCACAAAAACCTACATTCACATTATGTTAAAAAAAGTTCCCTTGCACCCACTAAAGGAAGAAGATAGTGCCAGGTATGTCCTGCAATCCATGTTCTGGTACACAGCACTTCAAATAAATTAACACATGGCTTACAGCCAGAAGCAGACCAGCACAGCAGCCAGGGTGAGGGATGGCTTTTGGGTGATTCCGTTCATCTCCATTACTCAGAATCTGTTTCAAAGTGCCCTATACTTTTCATACCTTGAAGTACCCTTTTAGAGTCTGTAAATTTGTTACTCCCAGCGCAGAGGTGGAAAAGCTGAGGCATTTGCTGGGTGCAGGATTTAAATCTAGAAACTTCTGCCTCAGTACTAAGTGAGTTCAGCCCTCCTTTTGTGGTTGAAATGAAACTGTTAACCAAAGACAGTTTTCAATATAATTTCATTTCTTTTGCTTGTTACTGCAATACATTACAAAGAAAATGTTGGAACAAGGTCTTCTACTGACATGCTTCTAAGGTCAGAGGCTGCTTCTGATTTAGACAACCCTGCAGACAGATCCATTAACATGCAGCTGGTTACTCAGAGCCTGTAACACAGGAACAGCTCAGGCAGACACAGCCTAATCACAATACTGGTCTGAATCACACAGTCCCAGCAGTGCGAGGCCAACAGTGCAGGAACCACTTGTGTGTTATGGATCCATGACACAGGACACACCCCGAAAAGCTTCTGGGGAAAGGTGGAAACTGGGCATGTAGAACTGTTGCTTTTTATATCTCATGTGCTGGTTTTGTGGGTAAACGGCCTGCAAAGTTGCATTTTTAAAATATAAATGTTTTCTTTAGTTACAGCAAAACGTAAAAGTGCTGGCAACTAGCAGACATAGCTTCTCCCAGTGCTGGAATCCAGAGATGAGCAAATGGACGTGTAATAACCTTCTCTTCCCCCAGGCCAACCACCAAATCCTGCTTCATTCTGCTTCCCAGTTTTTATCCAGGAGGAAATGCTCATGGCCAGGCTACACATTTCTGGGAACAGGAGCCATTCTGTGGCAGAAGCCCTGACTCAGCCTTACAGACATGGACACCACCAGCCCATCCTGGTACCAGCCAAATGTGTGGCTGCCAATGTCCCACTGTGCTTGCCCACAGGTGAGCGTGTGCTTGTGCACTTTGCAGCAGCAGGATGCAGACCTGACCAAAATCCACCCGAAATCCACAGGAAAGACATCCTCTGACTCTGGTGGACTTTGGCTCAGGGCTGTGACAGAACTGTATTTCAGCCCTAAGTGCTCTTTCTATTTTTGCTTCTCAAGTTTTTAGCTGTCTTTACTCTTGTAAAATGATGTCTCCAAAAGCAAGGTGTATCCCCCAGGGTGTGAACAAGAGAACAAAGAAGCCCCTCCTCTGCAAAACTCAGTCTGAACTTGAAACTGCTGGAAACAGTGCACAGAGGCAGAGAAAGAATTAAAATACAAACCAAGCAGCACATCAGTGGATTTGTGTGATGAGAAAGGGATGCTGTAAAAATGACATGCTGAAGTTGAGTGCATCAGCTCTCTGCCTCTCCTCCAGTGATTTCAATGCCAGATTTGATTTGCAGTTAACATGGCCTTTGAAAATCAAATCATATTCCATTTGGTTCAGAGTTTACCCAAAACAATTGCTGGTTCAGGTCTTACAGGATGAGTAATAACGGAGTGACACATGAACCAGGCAAAAAGGACTTCATTTCCATGCTTCCAGCCAAACAAAGAAGTGCTTGCAACAGCAAAATAATAAGCCATATTTTAATTTGGTGAGTGGAAAGAGGAATTAGGGAAGTCATTGTTGTTCTATGACTCAAAAGTCAGTAAGCAGAACCTGGTTAGACTGTCCCCACACTGGAGGATTAAACTTACATGAGGCCCTAAAAAACAGCATTGAAAGAGTTCTGCTTTGAGAGTGGTCTGAGACTAAAAAAACACTATCCATGATTCCCCTTTCCAGTTTTATGAACACAGCTTGTTCATTTAAAGTAAGGGCTGCAGAACAGGCACCCTGCCAAAAGACAATGTGCACTGTCTCATAATTAATTCAGACCCATAGTCAGAAATTTTCACAGCTCTGGAAGAGAGCCCCATCCTGTTCCCACTTAAATCAGTTCTAGTGACTTCACTGGAAGCAGGCTGATGCCCATTACCTCTTGATAAAAGCAAGTAAAAATAACTGAAATAATACAGCTAGGGTAGTTCTGTATGCTTATTCTGGGTCAGTATTTCACATAGCAACAAACAAAACAAAACCACCCCCTCGTCACATTCCCGTTAATGACTTATCACTTGCAGGGTCTGAATTTTGTGTGGATTTATGAAGGAGTATTTAAATTTTTCTTCCTTTTTTTTTTTTTTTGTAGTATGTAGGATAGGGTTTTCGTGTGCTGTTAACACAAAATACTGATGGTGGCTTGAGTGGTAGTGGTGTAAGCTGACAGGATAACACATGAATCCAGGTTTGAGTCTATGGTTGGCTTTTAACTTGTTTTGGAACCCGTCTGGCAAACAAATCTGGGAGTTTTGTGTATGAATTCCCTATGATTTTTGTGATGAAGCTGCATATGTATATGTGATACCAGTGCAATGAATCAGAACCACTGTGCTAAGTACATTTCCCAGGCCATAGTCAATTTGCTTTAATGTTTCTCATCCTCTGACTGGTTTTCTTCTTTTTATTTTTTTTAATGGTGCTCCACTTTCTGGCAGTGGCTGCCTGTGTGCTCAGATCCCAGCCTGACAGGGTGGCCCACCCTCAACTTAGTCACCATCATCAGTTACTGACAAACAATGCAATTCCCATTCCACCTTCCCCACAAAAGAAAACCTCTGTTTCCTTGTTTTTTAATCATGTATCTTTAGGTCATTACGCTCAGGGGATAAACAGATTTTAAAAAATCCTACTTCTGCCATTTGTGTTAAAATCGTGAGGACAAGAAACATTCTTCTGTATTTGGCCTTATGAGCGGGGAACTGCATTTGTGCATTTTTTATCTCTGCATTAGAATGTTGACCCTTTTTTTATTTTTATGCATTTATTGTTTTTTTTTTTTAAGAATCTCATCGGTCTTGTAAGAAACAGTAAAAAGACCCTATGCTTAAGGAAGCAACCTATCTTCTGTTTTACAGACTTGTTTTTAAATAAAATATTTTTTTTTT
>VZSE01004113.1:646454-695248 GCA_013398275.1 Promerops cafer | reverse complement strand
TTTTTTTTTTTTTTTTGTAATTTTACTTCCACGATCTCTTATATGGAAACCCTAGAATATCATCAGTATAAAAGTCTGCCTAGGCTACCACTTCTCTATAATATGGCTCATGTAGTCCTCAGTGGGCAAACGTCCTTGCTCCTCGGTCTCTTCCTTGGGAAGCGCTTCGTTGGACCGGTGGAGGAGCCTCTCCTCCCGGTTCTTTATCCTCTGCTCCATCCTCTCCAGCTGCCGTTTGTACTGGTAGCGCTGTTGGAAGAGGTCCTTTGCATAGTCATAGAGCTGCATGTCCAAGTCATTGAGCTCCTCGATCCTGCGGATGGTGTCGTTGTCCACCTCCACCCCGCCCGCCCGCGTGCTGTTGTACTGCATGAAGGGCCGGATGAACTTCAGGTTAAAAGTTCTCTCAAACAGGTACTGAGTCTTTCTCTGGAACTCTGTCAGGCCGAAGAAGGCCATGTCCTTGAGGTTTTTTTTGGCGCTCTCCAGCAGGATCTGTGCTCGCTTGTTCTCCGGGATGAAGGACATGTTGTAGCAGCCCACCAAGCTCAAGTCAGCCAACATCCTCACTTGGCGGTTGTTGGCCAAGTTATACGGGCAATCCATGAACTCCTGCAGCGTGCAGCCCGACCAGTCCGTGCCCTCGTAGCACGAGGGCAGCTCTTCAGGAGTTGGTGTCCTGCCATCACACATGTGCAAGGAGGTCTTCCAAGTAGCTCCTCGTTGGACGTGACGCCATTCGCTGAGGTAACGAGATACGGGGTCTCTCAGCAGTGTGATGTAGTAAAACTTTCTACAAGAGGGAGAGAAAACAGAATAAATACCCTGCTAGTCACGGGACAGATGCTTGGCAAGCAGAGATCGAGTGCAGACAGCAAAAAACTGAGAGTAAATCAACATCACATCATCCTTTCCACTGTACTTGTGGGTTGGTTTTTTCATGCAGTATCTCATGCAAAGCCGTTTGTGCAACGTTAGACCCGTGGCTCTCCTTCTCATTTTAGCCTTGCCAAGTAGTAGCACCTTCACCAGGATGTCCATTCCCAGCAACAGACTACAACATCAGACCAAATCACCAGGACTGAACCTGTTTATTGACTTCAGAGAGCAACTGGGGCTCCTGGCACTGCCTGGCCTTTCCCACCAAGCCCTGTGTGCCTGCTGTGCCAGGCAGGACCTGCTCCGAAGGACAGCCCAGCAGCCTCTCTGTTTGGGAGCTGGGCCTATCACTTCCACTCCCTGCTGACCAGGACACCCACTGCTGGATTGATCTGGGCTGCCGAGCTGAAATCTGGGAGTCTGCAGTGAGTAGCAGGATAAAACCACGGGAACATAAATGAAAAACAATGGGAAATCAGGAATGCAATATGCTCTGCAGAAAGAGAAGGCTGAGCTGACAACCAGCAATAGCAGCAATAATTTATTCCCATTTCAGCCAACCTGGTATTAAATCAAACAAACTTCAGACACACTTTTGACATGAGACTGAATAGAAGGGAAAAGCAAGACAACCAGGAAGAATGCACATAATGACATGGGGCATTCTTGCTGTTCTAAGTACAATGAAGTCCTCAACAATACAAGCTGTCCCCAGAACTGAAAACATGACAGCTGTCTCTGACAGAGACCCTCTGGCTTCAGCCCATAAAATTCAGGGATTGACAGAGATGGCAGTCTGCAACAGCCCTCCCCACACAGAGGGAAATGGGCCTTTTCTTCCCTAAGTGCCAGCAGCGTGGCACTGAGGTGTCTCTGTGTTTCTACAAGGAGGAAATACCTCCTCTAGCTCCTAAAGCTGGCACATGCTTGCAGGGCACGGGGCTGTGGGACACTGAGCACACACAGAAGCACCTGGCTTTGGCAGGCAACACACACATGCAGCTGGAAGTGTTTCACACAGGGCTGGTGGAGGATTCATGTCCCCAAAAGAAATGCATCTCCAAAATGCTTCTAGGGCTCGCTGCCTCACTGTTCAGGAACACCGAATGCCCATTGAGATGGCAGTGAAAAGTTTTTTGAGGAAAAATATAGTAAAAGTATTCTGTTTTGACCAATTTTAACAGACCTGTGTTTTCCTAGCACCTTCAGTATTATTCTTCCTAGTAGTAACAAATTTCAGCAATAAGAGCGATTTAATTTTTAAATAATACATCAAAGCCGTTGCCCAGGAAGTCTCATATTAAGTAATGTTTGCTTTCCTAATTCATTATAAACCTGCTGAAGGGCTGT
The DNA here is from genome assembly GCA_013398275.1 of Promerops cafer. NCBI lineage: Eukaryota > Metazoa > Chordata > Aves > Passeriformes > Nectariniidae > Promerops > Promerops cafer. Next base: position 693,019 of record VZSE01004113.1, on the reverse strand, counting down.
TCCAAAGCAGTCAATTTTGGTCTTTCCAACAACAGCAGCGGGTGTCCACTCCAGCTCCAATTCCTCTCCTGCTTTCTGCCTTCATAACCAGGGCTGGTACAGACATCTGTTATTTTTGGAAACTATTCCATCTCTCTTCAATAGCGAGAGTATCTGGCTGTCTAGTAGCACTGTCCAGTACTGTCTGTGCACGGGGAGAGGGCAGGAAAAGGGGAGCAGACCCTTTCCTTCAGCCCACCTCTTTTTCCTTCCTTCACCTTGCAGCCTGCAGTGATTCCACTACCCTGACTGAGAGGCAGCCCTGATTTACACAGCCTGAGCTAAGAAACCTCCAACAGATGGGATAAGGAAAGCAGTGATGAATGCCAGATGTTCCGTGACAGACACTGGTGCTAAACACTAGCAGCAGTTTTTGACTTGTCAACTGCAGTGGACTTTTTATTTTCACCAGCATAATCCAAAGGTTGCATTTTTCACTGAGCAGGTTAAAGCCATTTATAATTTTGTGGCTACAGAAGCAACTAGAAGGTTGCTTCTCCCTAAGATTAGGGACTCATTTGTGTGTGAGGTATCCACAGACAAAGGAGGAGCTGATTCCTGTCCAAACATGCCAAGAATGGATAGGGAAAAAAGGGAAGAATTAGTATCTGCATTTGGCAGACAGGGGAAGCACAAATATTAAACGATGTGCATAAAGTCAAACAGAAGTGGCAGAGTTGGCATGAATCTGATTCCTGCAAGCCTGACTCCAGCTTATCTTCTCTGCCTCTGTTCAAACTTTAGGAGACTGTTAGTAAATCAGATTAATAAATATCGTGCAAAGCTTCTGGAGTCCACTGAAACAGAGCCATTGAACAGGACATGGATTGGAAAAAGCTTAAGGAGCAAGTATTTCTTCACACCTGCATCATAAGAGCTATTACCTTAGTTGGTGTAATACCCTGGTAAATATTTTACCATGAGTGATCTTTCTCAAAGATTTATCTCAATGAATAGAAAGCACAGGAAAGTAGGTTACAATTTTTGAAATTCTACTGAATCCGATTTTCCCCTTTCCAGGTCTGTCACACAAAAAAGAGCTTGAAGGAAAGAGCTCGCCTCCTAACACAGAAATTAGATTTATCTTTGGAAACTGGAACCAGGCCCCTGGAAATACTTAAGGAAGCTGCCCCAATGGGGCAAAAATAAAATAAAATAAAATAAAATAAAATAAAATAAAATAAAATAAAATAAAATAAAATAAAATAAAATAAAATAAAATAAAATAAAATAAACCCAAAACCACAAACCCAAACCAAAACCAAACAAACTTCCAAAACAAACAAACAAGAACCCTAACAAACAAAACTAAACAGACTTTAAAGCAAAAGAATAGTTTTAACTGCCTAAGTTGAGATGCCCCATTGACATAGTGAAAGTTCTGCTCCCAAATTTCTATTTATCTTTCTAGAAAGCTATTAGTTTCTGAGGAGCAGATTCCCTCAGCCCTCAGGCAAGTGAGCAGTACACCTTCCAGGAGACTGAGACCTCAGGAGCCAGAGAGGTGAGCCACCTGGGTATTAGGGGGATGACCATGCAAGTGTTCACCCAAGGCACTCAGGATACTGAGGTTTCTGTTCTTGAACTATAACTTGGGCTTGCCTTTAAGTTTGGAGAAAAATTAGGCAACTGTAACTCATTGTCCATCAGCAGTCAGAAAGCTGGGGGAGCTTGTTCCAGCATGGCTGAGGACACAGGCAATTGTCAACAGTGGCTTGAAATTCATGAGGAACCACATGACTAGTTCTTTTTTTTTTTGTCATCAGAGATAAAACAAACCCATAAACCCCATGCAGCTGTGAGTGCCCTTCATTCAGCATGGTGTCCCAGACAGCCACTCAACTTTAGTGCTCCTGAAGGCTCATTTCAGAAGTGTGGTCTTCTCCCAGCCCAGATGCTTCCACTCAACACTGCCTCATAAAAAGCCCAAGCAACCCCAGTTTGGTCATGCAGTGACAAATCTTACTGGCCTTTTTGGACTTAACAAAATCAAGCAAGACAAATGGACACTGGAGTTTGTAAGATTTGTCTTCCCACGTGAAGCTGAGCAGAACAGCATTACTGCTCTTGGAGGCTCCCCTCCTACACACCCATGGGGCTGTGACCCCCAGGGGCACAAAGACAAGCAGAAGACAAAGGCACACCTCTGCCTTTTCTTGCATCACTGCTCCTGGCAGTCCCAGCACGAATCTCCACCTGAAGCTCTCTGAGGTGCCTGCAGAGTTGCACCTCAGACCTGCATGCAAGCTGCACAGTGTCCAAAGAAAGAATCCTTTGCATATTTATTAAACAGAACAATAAAAAAATTGTTTTGATCAACAACCCCGTACCTCAAGTACGAAGTTTCAGGAAGAACAAAATCCAATCTTAGAAAGGAAGGCCAATCTTGTGGTCATAATACACAAATGAATTCAGGAAACTTCACTTGAAGTGCCCATTCTGTCAAAATTAGCCTGCTTGCCCCAGACAAATCTCTCTCTCCCTGCCTCTGTTTCCCATGTGTGAAGGGCTGACAATGTCTCCTTTGTCTGTTTAGGAAATTCAAAACATAACATCTTTTGGAGCAGGAGCTGTCTCCTTGCATGATTATGCAAAGCCCCTGTTTCAGCATGGATTGAGGTCAGAGGACAATAGTTAACTGGAGGCAGATTTTCATGACACAGGCCTCAGAGGCACCACTGCCCCACAGCATTCCCACCCAGACCTCTCCTTCCCATTCTCACACAGCAGCACAAAGCAGCCTTAGTTTTGCCAGCAGAGTTTTGGGGTTTTTTTTAAGCAGGGCCATGCTGCAAATGCAGTCCCTCAGCAGCTCAGGGTTAAAAACAACCCTTTCTTGCATGGCTGAAGCTGCCATTTAGCAATATTCTGTCTTAATTCCTGTCAGCAAGCTCCTCAGCTAATGAAGGGGAAATGAAACCCTTCTTCCTCTAAAAACTCAATTCCTTCTCTTTTGCTAATAACCAGTCAAGATAATTCTGATAAAGTGACAGATCCCAAATATGATTCTATCACTTCTCTTCAGCTCATTTCCACTCTTTTCTACATGCCAATGTATCTTTCTTACTGCTGCTGGTCTCTAAATTCTGCCAAGAGCTGCTTGTTTGACTGTGCAATTCCCTGTTCTTTCCTGTGCTTAAATGCTTCCTCCCACGTGGCCAAATTTTATTTTATTTTTTATATTTTTTTTAATTTTTACATGTTCTTTACTGAGCTTACAAGCATTCCTCCCAGGAAAAGCACAATATGTAACAAGTCCTTTTTGACTACTGTGGTGGCCTTCCATCAAATAAAGAACAAAATACAGCTAGCCACTTGCAATCATAAATGCTTCATGTGCCTGCCAGGAGGGGGAAGGGGAAGGAAGCTGCATAGGTCAGATTCAGCCATATAACCCCAATCTGTCAAAGCAACATTCCCCCAGGCTACAATTTTTCTACTGCTAAAAAAAAAAAAAAAAATTAAAAAATCATTCTATATCTTTGCTGAATTAACTGAGCAGGGGGTCTGCCATCTTGCAATAATGAGGAACACTGTGTTTTGTTTAAAGATGTAGTAATGTCAAATTTGTGGCTGATTTAAGGCATCCTTGCAAGTCAAGCCCATGTACTGCACACTCCACAAATCCCTGGTGAGAGTCCTTATTCCATTTATACTGGCTCTCACTGTAAGCAGTTTATCACTGCAACAAGCTCTGATTTTGCCTCCCAGCAGTGAAATGCACTCGTGCACCTGCCCTGCTGATAGTCTGCAGGGACCAAGGGAAGAAAAGCCAGAGCACTCAGCATCCCCACTGTGATCACCTAAACCCTCACCTGGCTGAGCACTGAGTGGGGTTGCCAGGTAAGGGTTTTCCCCACTGAAAATGAGCAGAGAATCCTTAAGGAACAGATGAGTAATAAGTACAGGTGAGTCAGGTGCCTCTAATGATGGCTGAGCTGAGAATGTGGCAGATGAGAGTCCGTAAATAATTTCTATTGTCATTGTAAAGTCATACAAAATGTCACCTACACACAGCAGGTGTATGGAGAACAGTTCCCCCCTTCTGCACAGAGAACAAGCTTCTGCTACAATGGGAAACTCTGGGTGACTCTGCAGGCACCACTTCCTTCAGTAAAAGCTGCCTCCTGGCTTATTTGCCAAACCCATACTTACCACTTTTAAAGCCCAACCTGGCAAAGACTCCACATATTTCTCTGTTTTCCTCTACAGTCAGATTTCTTGCATAAGAAGCACATTCTCAGTTAGAGACTGGAATTTAATATATGTACAATGATTACTTCCTTTGGTAGCAAATAGCCCTAATTTTCCTCAGTCTATTTCCTCTCATCTGTTGTTCATTTAGACTCTTCCTGCATTTCACACACAATAAACTTTTCAGTCCTTTAAAAGTCATAGGAACAGAAAGAAAGCCCCAAACAAACAAACAAAACAAACGTCTTTCCTGTCCTCTATGTTTAAATAAAGATTGCAACACAAAACCCCAAAAGCCAAGAAACTGAATAGCAAATCCAATCCTCCAGCCCTCAGGCTGGGTAAACACCTACAGCAGTGATTTTCTTTGCCAGGAAAGGAGGGGGTGTCAGTGCTTGCTTTGGGAACCAGGTTTGTTTTGCATAATTGTGTTTGTTTTGCCTGATGGTCTCTGCTCTTGGGACTTGGCTGTATGCAAAGAGAGGACATTTGGAAATGGAACAACAGCCAACCCTCCCACAGGCTCTGCTCACCCTCCAGACCCTCACTCAGGGAGTCATCCTGGTCTCACCACGGGCCGGTCCAGAGCCAGCCCTGAAGCAATGCTCAGGCTGCTCCAGGAGGCTGAGGCAGACCAGAAGAGCCACACCTCTCTCTTTGCACCCCTGGAGGCCATAAAACGTGGGCCACTGGGAATGGTTGGCAGTCCTGGTGATGCAGCCTGTCACCGCAGCGTGACGATCCCACTGCAGAGCTCCCCTGGGCTGGACCTGTGTGCACCAAACACCACGGCTGTGTGCAAGCACAACAGAGTCTGACAGCTAAAAAGGGGACAAAAGAGCAAGCAGCAGCTCAGGCATGCTGCTTCTCACAGGAGAAACACCCACCCTGCCATCCACTCAAAACAATCTCCAACAAAAGCTCCCTTTTGGTGTTCTCCCCATGCATGGGCTGAGTCGTGGCTTAAAAACACCAGAGGCAGTCAAACACAACTGCAAGGCCCTCTCCAGACTGCTGGTGAAGGGACCTGAAGACATGAAACCCAGGACAAGGTCAGTCTGTGGGCTGGATCCAGCCCCAGTGCAGCACTGCAGCCGTGATTTTGGGATCTGCAGGAGCAGTAATGCTGTGTGCCTGCAGCACAGCGAGAGGGTTTAGAGCTGACCTACAAACAAAGGTAGCTCTGCAAAGTAACAGCTAGAACAGTGTTGTGTATTTGTTCCTGTAACACAGATATTCCTCCTGGAATGCACTGGCAAAGGCAGCAGAACTGGAGTGGAGGCACAAAGGGTGTAAGTCAGCCCCAAGGGCAGAGACCTGGTTTGTCACAAAGTTGGGAGGGCACGTGGAGCCTTGACACCCATGTTGGGAGTGGCAGAATGATACAGGCTACTCCATCCTCATTGATATGTACAAGGGAGCATTTTATGCCTGGAATCAAATGGAGCATCAAGGTAGCTGTGGCTGGGCATTCATTTCTCTGAAACCACCAGAAATGGACACTTTCAGGACCACTATCTCCATTTATCTCCATAAATGAAATGAGGTGCACTTTCGCCTCAGATCTCAGTGCTGTGCAATGCTGGTACTCACTGTGTTCATACTACACTGTTACACACTCAGCCCCAGCTCAGGTTTGCTAGCAATGTACCAATAGGCTTTTACCCAGGAAGCAAATGTGGTCCTACCATCCTCGTGTCTCATGACTTTTTTATATCCAATTAGCAGAACAGACACAGATAACGAGTTTTAACAACATCTCTGCTTTTCATAAAAATTGCACTGCTATATAAGCACAGGAATTTCCTGTTGAACTATCTCTTTGCAAACAAGTTAAAAAAAAATACATGGCATGCTATGAACCTTAGGAGTGAACCGCCAGCTCATTTTTCAAAATGACAGATATGATGAAAATTGGACAAAGGCTTGGAAAAAAACGTGGGGGTCAGGGTGAGGGGAGCAAATAGGGGTGGAGAGAAAGGCATTCCAGAGCCCTCTGGAGCCTTGGACTCCTCTAGGACCCATTAAAAGCTTCTGTTACTTGCACCCTTTATAAACAAGTGCTTTCTTTTGCCATAACTTTCCTCACGTGAGGAGCTTAGGAAGTGTTGACTGCTGTCTTCTACTGAAGCCAGGCACCAAAAATGACAGCAAGCCACAAATCAAATTCCTTTGGTTTAGTACCTTTCCCGAGTTTTGGGAGGCTTGTTGTGATTCCTGAGTGGCCTCAGCAAACCCCCTGACCAACAGCACATTGGGATGCTGACAGATGGCAGAGGGAAGTTTCAGTGCCAGAGGGATTACATCAGTGCTGGCAGGAGCAGAAAGGTGGACTGCAACCTGTGCTTATTCCTTGCATTCCTTTGCTTCTATTATTGCCCCTGCTGCCAGCAAGGTAGGAAGTTTCAGGAGGAAAAAGCATGGCCATTCTCTGAAAGAAAAATTTTCACTCCCTTCACTTACTGGTTCTGTCACAGAGACTTTCAGTTACATTGATTTTGGCATTAAAAAACAGAGAGAAGTCAGTAACACATGACACCCCTATTTACTATAAAATATTTGCTAGAAGGGTTCTATATCCCTTTTTTCTTTGAGTATCTTCCTGTGTGTGGGCACATTAGAACCAAGCAAGTAACAAATCAATCCCTGCAGAGTAATGATACGTTTGCAATGAGACACTGAACTTTTCATCTCTGTGCCAGAGATCGATGCCCACTGGACATGTAGCACAGGAGAGCAGTTTTCACCCCACCACTAGATAAGTGGAAAGCATTTGGGGCCTCATTCCAGCTCCAGGGAGTAAGTGCTGTCCCCTAACACACTGCCAGTGCAGGCTGCCAAGTCTGTGTCGGTGGGGCTGAGCTGCACTGGTTCTGCACAGAAATCTGTGGAGCTTCATGCTTTGTCCTGGGAAGACAGAGAGAATGCCAGGGATTTAGCCTCCCCAGGTGTCAAGATAGATGCAACGAATAAAACAAGTGAGTACTTTAACTAATAAAGCATTATTTCTGCTTATTTTTCACACTTCAGGATGCAGAAGAAAGAATGACCAGGATATTGTCAAACAGAAAAAAAGAAAACCAGAAGCAAGTTATATAAGAGCAAAGACAAAGCTGAAGTAACTATGCAATATGTAAAGATATTTATTTGAAACAGCTGTAAATAAAGCAGACAGGCTAGAATTTGCATTTTCTTTTGAACTGCAAGTCAGCTTCTCTTGTGAATCACAGGAGCTCCACTGGCTGTGAGATTCAAAAAAGATTCAAGGAAAATGTAACAGCATGATAGACAGGAAATACAGGCTCCTTGAAGAAGATTAAATCATATAGAAACTATAGAGGAAGATTAAGGGAGCAAGAGTAGTCAGAGGAGCAGGTATTGATTGCTTATGCAGGACAATTGAATTCCTTGGCAAAGGGAGGCAATATTTGTGTCAGGCAGCTGCAGCTGCAGCACAGCACCCCTGAGTTGCTCACTGATCAATCCTGTTCCAATCAAAAACTGATGGATGGCCACTTTTATTGATCTGAGTAGGAAGACTCTGGAAACGGAATCGAGATGCAGAGGATTTTTAAACTGCACTGACACGGCCTGGACATGCAAGCAAACACTGTAACTCTCAGCCAGCCAGGAACATCCAGAAACAAGACATTCCAAGGAAGAAAACACTAACAGCAGCAGAACCCTGAAAGCAGGCCCAGTGCAAGGACTGGATTCCAAAGAGCTCTGCAAGCCACACAGGGCTGCCAGGAAAAGGGAACAAGTGCTGCCCTGCAAAGCAATCAGCGTGAGCCACACACCTCACAGCATCAGCTAGGGGACTGGCCCTAATCCCATTTACCCAGCTCCTTCTTAAAATCAGTGCTGGGGGAGGTTCCCACATGGCTTCTTTTCTTGTGAATAGTCATACTAGTGGCTTACAAAGAGTACCAAAGCTCCCTCTCCTCAATTAATTGACTCTCCCTTGCTCAGGAATAGCAGATGTTGTTCAGCAGCAAAAGATAATCCTCAAGAAAGCAGAGCTACTAATCAGTCACTTTTACATTTAAGATCACTTGGAGTTGCCACTGTCTTATACTGTTTTCCTAATTAATTGCACTGGAATGCACTTAAGTAAGCCCCAGATCAAAGAATCATATGCAGAGATTGAAATAAATCCTGTCTGTGTTGCTAATGCCTCAGAAATTGATGACTTGCTAAGCATTCAAAATCCCGGGTTCCATGGTTCAAAACTACAGATAGTGTGGGATGCTTTCAGAGGAACAGATTTAAGGATGAAAAGGAAAAAGCTCCCTTCATTTGCTCGTAAAAGACAATTAAACAAAGGCAGTTGTTCAACTAATTTAGTGTGAAGTTTGTGTATCTTAAGTTCCTTATTCTTCACTTTCCTATCAGCAGAAATCACAGTTCAGGAGTGTCAATTTTCATTACAGCAAAACTTTATCATCATTACGGGTTTTTTTTAATGTGCTTTAATGAAGGGCTGAAATCTTTTCAAAGTAATGATAAATAAAAATGACTGGGGCTGAATGTGTCACCAGTTGGTGCAATAAATCACTGTCTCTTCCTGCATGAGTCTCTTTCTCATGACCTAGAATATCATCAAAATGCTTTGATTGATTTACAGTTTGGTAACCCAGCCATCATCATCCATAATTCTACAATAAACCACACCACTTAATGTAGCTGTTACAGATGTTCAGAAGTTCATTCCCTGCCTTTCGGGAGGAGATATTGACACAGCAGCTGCAGACAGCAAGATTAGCTGGGGAAGAAAAAATTGTCTTGGGCACAAGAAAACATCCCATTTTCCTCTAACAATACCCTGCCTTTAAAGCTGAAAGACATGCTGCCAACCTTGATACATCCAGTTTCAATTATTAAACACCAAATATCTATATGCACACACCCACCCTGCTGCCAGCTGGCAGGAGTAACAAGCTGCCTGGCTGCTGTCTGAAACACATCATTTCCTGGGAAATCAAGACATTACTAAAAGCTCTATGCAACAAACCCATCAAAGGGTGTGCAGTGAACAGCAGCTGATCTCAGGCCTTGCCAGCACCAAGAAGCCCAAGCTGTAGTGCATTCTGCAAGTGGCACTGCCTCCAGTCAGCCCCAGGGAAACAATTGCTGGGATTTTCCTCTTAAAATCACCACCAGAGCCTGGCTGGGCAGGAGGGGCTCAGCCCCACGAAGAGAGAGAGGGCTGCTCGTTATGTTCTCTGTAAGCAACACCAGCCCTGCCCGGGCATCATTATTCATTTTTCACTAGTTATTGATCTGAAAACAGTAGGTTGATTCTGGGTTTGAAGTTCTTTTGCTTGAGCCTGGAAACAACGCAGCATTAGCTGGCCTGCAATTAACACTTTCGTTAAAACTGCTTCCTGCAGAAAAGGAGAATATGCAACATGCAAAGTACAAAGTGTGGGTATTTTATCCCAAACAGCACGAGTGCTCCCTGCCAGCCTCTGCAGCCACTGCTCATTTAAAGCAGCCATACCCAGCAGGAATTGTCAGAGTGATGGTCCAGCCCACAGAAACAATTTCTCTCCTAAGTGAACCACGGTGCCGAGGAAGCCAACAAAGACTGCAAAAGTCATTAACTGAGCACTGCTGGAAAGGGCTGCTCCAAATCCATCACTGATCTGGCCTGGCCAGCCAGCATCCTGTCTCTGACAGTGACCTGTCCCTGGAGCTGCTGAGAGAGGTGCAAGGAACAGCAAAGCTATTTCTAATCACAGGAACCCTCATTTCCCCTCAACTGCACTCACAGGAAGCACAAATCAGCCTCGTGGCTTGGGACTTCTGATGGACATTTGAGTCTACAAACTTCAGCAGCCTCAGGAGTTCTCTGCTAGGTGAACCTGTGCACTGCAAGGCTGAGAGTTATGAACTATCAAGTGGGTATTTCACAGAGACAGCACCCCTGCACTGTGAAGAAGGGATATTTTACCCTGGCAAGCCTTCCAAGGGTGCTTAATGGGATTTCTTGTCCTGTAGTTAGCAGTGCACTTGTAAAAACCAGAAAAGCAGCAATGTGTTACATGTTGATTTTAAAAATCTGATTTTTGCTTAATCTGATTTTTAGGTTAATAGATCCTTGAAAGACTTTTTTTTTACTTAATTACAGGCCAACATTATTCCCTCACCCTCCACGTGAAGGACTCCAGAGGTGTTCCAGCTGGCTGAAAGGCTGCCAATTCCTCTGCAGCAGGTAAGCTGCCATCTCCCAAAGCGCTGCTTTCCTCTTGGAAAAACCTTCTGCCCGAAGAAAGCCGCAGAGAGTGCACGGTGGGACTATTGCTGCTCCTGCTGCAGCCCGGGGATGCCCCGGCATCCCAGCGCAGGGGGACCCGGCTGCGCCCCGTTCCCACTAGATGGCACCTGCCCGCCGCAGGATGGCTCCTCTCCCAGCACTTCCCTTCTCGGGGCACTTCCCCTGTCTTACACCAGTCCCATTTCACTGCCGGCAGCTGGAAACTGGGGCTGTTTCCCTCTCCCCAGCGGCGCGGGAGGCAGCGATGCCCGTGTGCCTCCCCGGAGCCCCGCGAAGGCAGCGGCTGGGTACCACCCGCAGCCCCTGCTGGGACGGGCCGGCACACGAGCATCCTCCCACGGGCTCGGACACACCTGCCCTGCGTGTTTACATAGTTTACACTTAGTTTACACCAAGACAGCCCTCTGCTCACACAGCCCTCCTCCCACGGGCTCTGACACACCTGCCCCGCGTGTTTACACAGTTTACACTTAGTTTACACCAAGACAGCCCTCCTCCCACGGACTCTGACACACCTGCCCCGAGTGTTTACACAGTTTACACTTAGTTTACACCAAGGCAGCCCTCCTCCCACGGGCTCTGACACACCTGCCCCGGTGTTTACACTCCCAGTGCCACAGCTGCTCCCTGCTCCCACCGTGCTGCCCCCGGCGTGCCCTGTGCCTGCGGGTGATGTGGCACTGAACACCAGCTTGCCTTGGGAGCTTGCAATTCTTGTACCTACTGAGCCTTTTGCTTCAGGCTGCACTGTGAAACACCACCTTTAAAAAATGTACACAGGTGTCTTCTCCTTCATAAGCTTGGGTCACACAGCAAGAGTTTTGCTGGCACAGCTGGACTGGGAGAAGTAAATAATAGAAGAACGTTATCAGCCAAATAGCAATGCCAGCAAAAAGTTGTGGGTAGCAATATCTATGTGGTATGGCTTATTCTGTCTGGGGAAATGGGTTAAATTATGGAGCAGGGGATCCTTGCCAGTGTGAGTTCCTTCCCAAAAAGGCTTTATCAGCACAGCTCCACTGAAATAACCACAGTTTGAATGCAGGCATGTGCTTAGTCGCCCTGTAAAAACAATTATCACGGAGAAAAACTTCCTTGTGTTTGGTGAATTTTGAAGTAGGTGTGTGGCAATTCCCATCCTGGACCATGCTGTGCTGAGTCTGTGCCCACTGGGATCTGCTGGGCTGGGGCCAGTAGCTCTTTCAGAGACTCTGGCAAACTGCTGAGCCTGGAGAGGCTTTCAGGCACCACCAACCTGGGCTGAATGAGAGCTGGTGATCTTGTTATATGAGGCTCCATATCCTACAGCTTTGAGTCATTCAGTCCCCTGCCTGTCTCTTCACATAGTAATTTATCTTTTCTTTGAATATTTTGCCACTGGGAGCTGGAAGGTAGCAGGGCCATTGCAATCTGTTTCTTTCAATACTCTGGGGGATCTCAGCTTGGCGTATTGCATTTTTTTTTCATCCTAAAGAGAGGATGTGTGCAAAAGCAAGAGATCTGGAAAGCTTTCAGCATCACAGAACTGCCAGCACTGCTTTCTTTGTCTGCTCCATTTAACCTGGTGATGTTTTTTATTATCAGTTAGCTCAAACACTAGAAACACTCTCAGTCACTGGTGGGACACAAATATTGGGCTTCAAACTTCCCTGGTTAATCTTTCTGAATGCTGGGCTGATGCTTGTGCATCCTGTTATTCCAGTCAGCCTAGAGACAAGTGCCAGAGCTGGCATGAAAGGTATTTATCAGAGGTAAATTCCAAAGGGAAATTCCTCCCACTCCATGCTCAGGCTTGGTGTACCTGTCACTACATGTGTGTGCTCCTGGTGCCAGACAAAGGCAGCAGCAGCTGTGGAGAGGGACAGAAGGGGCACTGCTAATGCAGAAAATTAACAGTGAAATAATTAATGCACTACAGGTTCACAATGTTCACTCTGGGAAGACAAGGTGTTCCTTCTGGAGAAGGCCACGAAGGGAGGAACGGGAGTGACAGATTTGAAAATTATTAAAAAAAAAAAAAAAAGGAAAGGAAAAAGAAGTCCAATCACATCCTCTCTATTTAAAAATTAAAAAGAGTACCAGATGCAATTACATTCATGATTAAAAGATCTAACAGAAGCGTATTTAAATTCATTAACTTAGTCCACACTTTCCTACCTCAGGAGACCAGCTGCTCCTGGAACACAGGGCACCAAAATACAAACTACATCTTGCTTGTATTTGATCAAAACCTTTTCAAAGTTCCAATGATCTGGCTGTTAACATCTCTTAGGTGATAATTAGGCTCTTGGGGGAGCAAACATTGTTTGGGAAAGAAAATGCACAGTGGAAACATAAGTAATGGAGCTTCCTGCCTGTTGAGGCATCAGTTATTCCGCTGTATAAAAAAAGGCACCAAGGGCAAAATGAGGCCATTTTCAAACAGAGCCTCATTTTGCCTGTGTCTAGCAGCAATCAGCAGATGCTTTACCTCTGTGTAAACTGTTTGCTTTAGGGTTTTGCTCATTTCTTGCAACATATGTTTTAACCAAGAGACCTGGGCCCCGCACGCCGCGGCTCGCAAGCGCGGCTCTCTGGAAAGCAGATGCTGCGAGGCTTTTCCAGCACTGCTTGGCAGGCGTTTGGCAGCAGGTCCCAGCTGGGGCTGAGCAGGTACTTCTCCCAGCTGCTGTCCTCTCAAGTCCTGGTCTCTCTGCTCAGGGGTTGCTCCAGGGCCTCTGGGTGAGGTTCAGGGCATTTTCAGAGATACTGTGAAGAGCCAGAACCTCCTCGTGGGATGTTGTGTGATATCCAAACCATGCACAGGGATGTTCTCTGTCTGCCCTGGGAGGACACCAGCTTCATACATCATCATCCAAAAGCTTCCTTTTTAGAACTGTATTTACTACAATCTGACCTTTTATTTTTCTTTCTGTGGTTTTCACAGGTCTTACTTAAAAGTTGCCTTGATTCCGAAGTGAGAAACTGCGATGATGAATTTTTCAAGTGATTACCATTAATAGAGGTGAATTCCAAACACACCCAGCCTTGATGCAGGCTGAGAGCTGAACACCTTAGAGGTCAGCTGTCACTTCTAATTGAGTGAACATGCCCATAACTCTGACAGAGAACTACTGTCATTACCAGTGTTTTTCTGGGCACCCGTGCTGACCTCTCTGTTCCTTCCTGTGCTTGGCCTCTTGCACTCAGCTCAAGCTTTTCCAGCCACCATTGGTTTGCTGAAATCTTTTTCCCTGACTAAAGTCACAGCTAGCCTGTACATTCCTCTGCCAAGTTTTCATTCCATTAGGGCACAATCCAAAGCTCACTGAACTCAGAGGAAAGATCTGCACTTGCTCTTAGGGATTTTGGATCATACTTCACCTGCCTGCCTGCCAAATGCTTTCCTTGAAGACAAAGCAAATGCTGTGCACGAGTTCTCTTAGGAAAGAGTGACAACTGCTAGGGGGAGGACACACGAGGAAATGTGTGGGGAGAAGCCTGTGAGGAAATGCAGCCTGCTGGTGACCCATGCTGGGGAGCAGCAGTGAACTAGAGCAGGGTAAAAGAGAAAACCAGTAAAAACTGTGGAAGAGGGGCAGACAAAAATGATTTCATCATTACACATTGTAACAATTGATCCTACAATTATAACAATTTATCCTGCCTTTTGTGTTCAAACCTTTATTTAGAAGAATAATCTCCAAGTAAAGTAGGAACTTGGATCACCACGGTGTTTTAGTGCTGGGCCTTTCTCAGAAAGGGACAGCTAGGAGCCCAGAAGGGTCCATCTTCCTGAAAAAAGGGCAGATATGTTTAACTGAGGACATGTGGACCCTTCCCAATCCATGTTCAAAGAAATCTTGTGAAAATCAGCTGGAGCTATTTTGCTCTCTGTATCCCCACCAGCTCCCTTAGGCTATGTCTACACCATCAGATCCAGAACTCTTATCCAGGTGGGATAACCAGTTTGTTCAGAGGTGCCCCAGCCACCCTGTGCTGTGTTTTCAGTGGGCTGGAGGAGAGCTCTGGGCTGCTCCAGGCAGGTACCTTGTTAGCAGGACAAAGGGATCAGGGTATAAGGAATTGCCACAAAACACACATATCTCACCCCCTGGACAGAAGCAGCATCAAACATCCTTTGGAAGGACAATTTGAGGAAAAAAAAAAATACTGTCAAGCCTTGTTTAGGGAGCCAAACACTGTTTTCTCCCCAGAATTATGTCTTATTTGCCATTATCACAATGCCAACCTTCTGTGCCCAGTTTGCCACCTGGGACTCTGCTGATCTCACTGCCTTTGGCAGAAGCACTGGGGTCTCCCAGCTGTTCAGCAGCAGCAAGAAAACCAAATTTTTCCCTTGCTAGCTCACTAAGAAGCTAAAAGGTAGAAAATAAAAGCCTTAGCACAAACTTCTCTCAGTTCAGTCTGTGCTGTCCCATGGGAACACCAGGCTGTCAATCCATTCTTGTGGCATTTGCTGGCTGTGATTCCCACCTGTCCACACGTGCATGCAAAGTGGGTTTTACACTGTCTGTGGCTGATGGTTATAAAGGCCAAAAAATTCATGAATTGCTGGAGTCATGCATTCAGAAAATTTGACTCAGGCCCCTGGAAAACCACTGGACCGGCTGAAAAATTCCACCACATTAAGCTGACCTCATTCTGCTTAACTCCAAGTGCTCTGGCAGGGGAGCCCAGGATGCTTCCAGCTCCAAGTCACTCACTCCAGTAACCACAGGAAAGCTGTGGGAGGATCCTCTGCCAGAGCTCCTTCCCTCCCAACAGTGATGCCTCTGTTCAGCAGCAAGCAGTCTCCATTTCTGTTAGCTGTGGCTCGGTCCTGCTCTATTTTAGGACTTCTAGAAGCTGTTAGAAACTAATATCCTCTCACTCCCTCCTTCTGGAAACTCATTTATCACTCTGCCTCCTGCACAGTTGCAGTTCTCTCTCTCTTAGCTGGCAATTCCTCTCCTATGGTATCAATTTTGGATGACCCTAAGGGGTTGTAGGCACGTGGGTGCAGTGGCAGGGAAAGACTTAAGCAACTGGAACTGCTAGGCAGGGGGGAACTGTGCTAATTAGAAGGAGAAGAACAGTAAAAGAACAGTGGAAAAAAAGAAAAACAGTAGAAAAGAACAGTAAATAGCTACAAACAAAAAGCAGAGATCCTCAAGCAGAAGGCACCCCCAGCAGTAGCAGAGTTCCCTGTGGTCTCTGACCCTTTGAAACAGAGCTATGAAATGCACCAGTTTAGTGAGAAATTCACTCCCAGGGTTCACTGGCATGTCTGCTGACCTGCAGGTGTATCTCATGGTGTTTTCAAAGATAAGCAAACACTAACTACAAGTAGGAATTAAGAACAGGCACCTGGAAAGGGAGTTAGTACAGGACAAAAGGAAGCTTTTCAAAACCATGAAACCAAACAGATTAGGTTATTTCTACATGTCAACTAAAGTGACTGAGCTCTTCCATAAACAGCTCAACCAAAATACCTATTCACCTGTGTGCATGGAGCAACTCAGAGAGCCTCTTCCAGGGCAGCTGCTTTCTAAGGCTGGATTCCAGAGAAGAAAATTCATCTCCCTCCACATCTAACGGGGGCTTTTTCTCACCACCAGCACTCTTCACTCACTGATAACCCAGTGGCTCAAAATGCCATGGAAACAATTGCTCACAGGACTGTCATTTGGAATAAAACATCTGTGTGCCTGAAACCCACTCGCTCACCAACCTGCTCTGCCTCCAAGCCCTATGGCTCCAGGCAGGAGATGTGTAGTACAGGTCCAGAAAGGGCTGGAGGTAGCTGCTGAATGCCTCTGAACCCAAATCTGCCCTATGCCAGCAGTAACTGGCAGTAGCACAAAGCCTGGCTTGAGTTTACAGGCTGTCAGGGGTTCCTGTGGGCCAGTAAAGCACCAGGGGATCAGTGGCAGCATGCAGAGAAACCCACTCCAGCCCCCCTAAACTGCCACAGCACAGCCTCCAGGGCTCCCCTCTGCTGGCACAGCACTTCAGGCATCAATTGCCCTGCTGGAAATCCCTGCCCTGGCACCAGGGAGAGGCACAGTGAGCAGCACCAGCCTGGTGTCTGCCCAGGAAGGGCAGGGGGGTACAACACTACAGGGTGCTGGAGAACACACTGATCACACCACAGCTCTGAGCCTCCCACTCCATTCACTGCTCACTGTCCTGCTTTCAGACAATCAATATTCCTTCTGCTTTTTTGTTCACGTTCTCACATGCAAACAGACAAAGCCAAATTTTCCCTGCTTCTCATCTTGTTACTGAAATTTTCCTTGCAGCTCACTGATTTTGCTCTCTCTCAGGTGTGAGCACTCCCAGAAGCAGGTTTCCAGCAGCAAATTAGACAAGCTAAATTACTGGAAGTTTACCAAAGGAAAAGGAAATAAAGACCTCAAACACCTTTTCTCTCCCTCAAATCAGTAGCTTGTTTATCCAAATAATAATAAAGCAGGCAGAAGGATGTAATTAATGTCAAGCACAATCCTTTCCTGTTACTTTGAGGTACTAAAATCAAAACCAGAAATCCTGACCTTGAAACAACATACACACAAAAACACAAGAAAACTTTTATATGTATGATTTTCTAATTTAAGAACGTCCATGTGCTATGTGAGCTGCTCAGCAAATTGAGCCAGGAAATACATTAACTGAAAGCTAATTTAGGGCAGACCTATTTTACCTCATGTTTGAAACTGCTCCACAAGGTTATTGCTCTGCAGCAAGGCAGAACATTTTGGAGAGGAGGAAGAGCACGACAAGGAGAAGAGAGAAGGGAGGAGATTTGCACTGTGGGTTTTTGGCTAAAATGGAAAGGAAGCTATTTCTGGTGAAGTGGACTCTCCCACACACACAGTTAATGGATAAATTGTGTAAGAAAAATGTCTCCATCCCAAGGCAGACCCAATTATGTTCTGCATTAACTGAAACATATGGGAACATTTCAGTATAAACAAAACCTGCACTGTATGAGCTTTTTTCTATGAGCTTTCCAGTTCATTTAACCCTTGATATGGTGCACATTAAGAACAGCCTCAGATTACTGGTGCAACGCTCTACTAAGTATTTTTTGGCTCAGATAATGCAGCAGTATCTCCCAGCCTTTACACTGATAAACTGAGGGCCTGCTTGGGGGTTTCAGTCCCCTTCTCTGTGCCACTTTTGCAGCTGAAGGAGGTGGATGTTACAGTGGGCTTCCTGAGAGCACCAGGTTGAACAAAAAAGGCAATTTTTCGAACAGAAAGATGGCAACACCACAAAACCATCTATGAGGAAAATGTTATTTACATCAGCTTGGTCTCCCAAGTTACTTGTCTGCTTCTCAAAATGCTGCCTCTGTGTCATTCCTAGATTTTCCTTCCCTTTCAGGACTGTGCCCTTTCCCCTTCCTGTTGGGATTCCAGAAGCACTTTCTGCTGGTCACAAGAGTGAACGCCAGGAGTCGTGGTGAATCAAGACCACTCAAACCTGTGCTGAAGTTCATGCACCTCTGGGGTTCCAGAACACCTCTGGGGTTCCATTTGCTTGCCTTTTCATCTCCTTGCTTTCCTTGCCAAGACCTGCCCTGCTGAAATGATCAGCTGCCCCATCACTTTTTTCATCAGGTGAATGAGCAGCTATCAAGATTTAGACAATTTTCTTATGTTAGCTAGTTTACTTATAATTCAGTGCTAATGTTTACTATGTCAACGAGTTTGCTTTTCTCTCTGAGAGCTCAGTGACATTAAATCAGTAAATGCACGTCCAGTCTCATATCCTCCTGACTGCTAAACCCAGCAAACACCAGCAGCTTGGGTGTAGCTCTAATGAAAAGTTTTTTATTTTCATACAGTGTGTGTGTGGCAGGAAAGGAAACTCACCAGTCAAAGCAAAAAGGTCCTTCTGGCATGGAAAACAAGGGGAGATATCACTTCAGTATCAAGTGACACGCTGATTTTCATTTTCTGACCAAATCACTGTGAAACCAGGGACCTGTCCATCTCACTGTCATTCACAGAAAGTAAAACCACAAAGGATTATTGCAATTTTGACTTCTGAATTACAGGGGCCATTGGGTTCCTGAGACTTTGCTTTTCCTTGAATTCAGCATGTATTCCTGAAATAATCTTATTTCAATTGAACAGTTGTCAGCAGTGCTCAGCCTAGCACAATCCAGTGAGTTTTCTACAATCTTCAGCCCACGTTTGTCCAGCTTCATCTGTCTTTAGTCTATTAGTCTACTGCCAGCCTGCTGTTCTATTTCCAGACTGCCCTTTAGACTTTGGGTTGAACCCAACAAGTTGTGCTCTATGAGCTTCTTCTGGAGGCCTGGTTTCCAGTCTTTTTCTTTCACATAATTTCCCAGTGAATCCTCTCCTATTTATTCTCTGCCTTCTCCAGCTGTGGGTGCCAGAGCTGAAGTGGGTGAGTGAATGCTGCACTCAGAGCTGCAGGTTTTGGGGTCTCAGTTCCTGGGTGGATACTTGTTGTGTACCTATAGTGCCTCTCACAGAGGAGAACCATGGCACCAGACCCCACCAATATCCCCTTCAGATGTTGTTAGGATGAGTGTCATGCTCCTGTTTGGGTATAAAAAGTGTTCATGAACTGACCCCATCTCAGCAAACAGATTGACCTTCTCAAAATGAGTAGAAATGAAGTAACCATAATGATGGAAATACTGACAGGGATATTCTGGACAAATTTCACATTCTGATTCACAAATTTCACATACACAGAGAAACAAGGACCTGAAATTGCTCAGGACTGAACATGAGATGTTGCAGCATTTGGCTTCTGGATCAGGAATTCTAATCAGATGGAGGAGGGTAATGAACAAAACCTCATTATCATCTAGCAGCCACTAATGTGTGTCAGGAACTAGATGAATCCAGGACTTTGCTGACTGGCAGTGGCAAGCTCCTGTTTTAGCAAGAGCTATGTTTGTAAGAAGGTCTGGAAAAATGAGCCAAAATTCTGAAACCAAGTATTCCTTGGGTACAAAATTCTTGCAAGATGGGGGGCAGTGACTTTATTTTCAGGTCACTTGCTTACAAAACAGACTAGAAAAAGCAGTACAGGGAAGCAGTTAATGCTTAGTTGTCTGTGTGTAAATCATTTACTCTCCAGTCCAGAGGGCAAACTCAGTTTTTTTTCCCCCAAACCCATGGAGGGGTAGATGTGCCCAGCTGCCCACACTGAGTCAGCAGAGGTACCTTCTGAGGAAACCTGGGGCACAGCTCCTGGTGCTGCTCCAAGCCAGGAAGTCCAGTAGCCCACAGGCCTTGGCAACGATCAGCTTTGATGACTTTAATTTGGCTGGCTGGCAGGAGGGAAGGTCAGTATGCAGCTGTCCCTCAAGCTACAGTCTCCTAAAGATAATTGCACTCTCACTTTTAGAGAGGACTTTCACTCCATAAACAAATTTTGTTTTGAAAATGAGCCCATTCTCCCTCCAAGTGTGGACTGCTCTGGCAGTGCTGTGGCACAGGCCAAGCCCCTCTCTCTCCCCCTCTGTGCTCTGCACTCACTGTTTCACTGCCTGAGAGGTTTTCACTCTTTTTTTCCTCCATGTGTTTTTCTCTTTGGCTGTTTTTTCTTTCCTACATGAAGTGCAAGCCCAGTAATATTGAAGAAGATGACAACTGTCAGACCTGGAGTGTTCAAGTCAACGAAAATGCTGATGAAATTATTTTCCTTGTCCCTGATCTCCACTGCTGTCAGTTGTGGTTCTTTTCACACAGTTTTGAGTTCACTTTCAAATGAGTCATCTTGGCTAAGGCGGGCTCTTTGGGCTCAGAATCACACCCAGACACCTTAAATCCTTGCAGGCTGCTGCTATGGAGAAGCCTTGTGGGCTTACAGACAGAATTGCCCAGCTCCCACAGACACCCTTTGCACAAGGGTTAAGGGAGGAAGGATTCACTGCTCTGCCACAGCCAGCTGCTGGCAGCAATGACAAACCAAGAGAAAGACAGTCAGGAAAACTCCTGGGCAGAAGAGCCCCGTTGCAAAATTTGCAGCAGAGGATGGCAACTGGAGAGAGAGCCTGTGTGGCCTAACTCTGCTGGAGCACTGGGACAGGCTTGGGAAGAGGAGCAGAACTTCTTCTAAAATCAAAAATGTTGTAGGAATCTTCTCATAACCTTTTCTCTCCACCCGTTAGTTAAACTTTCCTTGATGACCTCCTCCACTCTGTCTGCAGCGTGGTGTAAATCACAGCCATAAAATCACAGAGTTCTGCATGAGCAAGCATTTCCACTTCCCAGGTAACTGGGGATATTAAGAAGTTAAATCCTTCAAACTACTGTTGCAAACAGCAGCACTTGACATGGTAACCCCAGACTGGAATAATCCTGGACTCTGATCTAGTCAAGCATCCTTGTCTAATAACTGCCTCAGGCTGTCAGGCTGCAAACCTTGGAAAATAAAGCAGCATCACAATACAAAAAAAATCTTCCTCGTGGCACTCCTGGCTAAGAACTCGCTCACCTTGAGCTGCTAGGTGAAACAGGCAGGCATGAAGAGCTGGGGGTATGGAGAGCCAGGCCAGCTACAGACAAATCAGGGTGCAGTTTGTCTCTGAATGAAAACAATTCCTGCTCTCAGCACTCTTGTTTCAGTGTCACACCTGCCCTGTGAGCTGTGCTTGGTGAGGTGGGCTCTGCTGCAGGTGGGAGTGCAGTTCTGCTAGGACTCCCAGCCACACCCACAGCCTGGTTCTGAGAAGAATGTAGAGGGTTCTTTTCTGGAGTACACACAGGAAACCCCTGGATGGTGCCATTTGGGGATGGGGTCAGGAAAGGCTGTTCTCTGCAGGTCTTGGAGCACACAGCCCTTTCTGGAGGCCAGCATGCTCGTGGAGAGAAGTGCAGGACAAGCAAGAGCCCCCAGAGCAGAGCGGTGCCACACATCAAATGTCCCCAGAGAGCACAGGAAAACCTCAGAGCAGCAGCTTGGAAATAAACAATGAAAAATGAGGAATTTGGAGTAAGTTAAGAAATAAACTGAGGCCAGGCTCAAGGACAGAAGAGAATTCATGACAACTGGCCCTACTTCCTATCAGCAGTGAGCACGTTTCCCTGATGGTGCTCTTCCTCTTCAGAACACACCACCAGCAGATCAAAACACCCCTTTGAGAGCAGCTGCCAGCCCTGGTTAGGATGTGCCTCGCTGTCAGACAGGGACCTGCTCAGTGGGAAAGCTGGGCAAGGCCAGACACAGGGCACAGACCCCAGAGAGTGAGACTCCAGGCCACCCCTCCTGCTCCATCCTCATGCTGAGTCCAGGATAGCTCAGAAAAATTAGAGCCTTTGGGGGTCATTTACCACGGGACAGGAGTAACACTCAGAGCTGTTCAGAGACCTTCCTTTTGCTTTTCAACAGTGGCCACAGCTCAAGGAGACCCTCACAAATTCTCTTTTGTGCACTGGGAGCTGCACTATGCACGCCTGCTCCTGGATGGCTCTAGAAGTGTCAGCAACAGTGCCAGGGTTAAGTCCCTTCCCTTCTTACTGACAACAACAGCCTAGAGCTCCCCAGGAAATTCTCTGTCCCATATCCTCTGCAGTGAAGCCCAGTGAGACCCCAGGGCATCCCACAGTGATAACCCAGCCACATGTAACTTGTCTGAGGGCCTGTGAATTAACATTTGCAGTGACTGGGTAAGTAAAAACTCTCCTCCCAGCCATTTTTTGGCACTGCAACACTCATCAGAGCCTTGAGCATACCTACAGTAGCCACCACTGTGTAATGTGCATTGTGGCCTTTTATTCTGTGCACACACTTTGGTAAAGATCCAGCATATCATTACCTCTACTCCTACCTTGTTTTTCTGGTCTTCTATCAATTAGCTTTCTTATAAACACATATCCCACCTCAAAGCCCATTTTAATGGAGAAACCCCAACATTTCCAAACAAGTTTTTAGTCTCTGCTGGGCATGAACAGCCATCTCCTCAACAAAGCCCAGGAACCTTCATGTAGTTGATTTAATTTCTTGTGACACACTTGCAGTTTCTGTCATTTTGCCTCTGGCGCTGGCACCCAGCCACTGTGGTGAGTCACTGAAAATTCCATTTCAAGGGTTAAATTTACATGTTTTACATAATGAGTACACACATTTTCCAGTTCCTACTAATTAAATTCATTGAGTCTTCTGTGACTCCACTGTCACTATGTAAATGAAGGCAACCTAATGTTGTTGAGAGAGGCACAAGGCTACTGGGTCCAAGCCTCTGCCAGTCAGGCTCTGGAACACAGCCAGGCCTTTGCAGGGCTGTGGAGATGACCCAGACACAACAGCATGTACTTCTGGACCTCTGGGAAGTGGGGGAAGTATAAAGTTTGGAAAAATAATAGTCTTTTCCAGATCTGTCACAGAGCAGGACTGTCTCTGTGCAAGCTGGTCAGCATCAGGACTTCACTATTTGCCACTTGCTGCTGGCATGTAAAAGTGCTCATTAAAATAAAATTTCTTACTGCAGTTTCTGTTGCTTGTCTTCAGTGGAATTCTGTGCTTGGAAATTGTCAGAAAATACTCAGCCCTGCCTCCCAACATCTGCACATTTCTAAATTTCTCCTGCAAAACATTCTTTTTCCTAAGTGTCCTGGTTCTGGAGGAGCAGAAGGCACTGAAAAGGCAAAAAAAAGGCAGCAAGCCCTGGGAAGGACAGGCTTGGAGATATTTCACCTCAGACTTTGGCAGACTCCCAAGTGGCAGAAAATGCAGTGAGGACCAAAGACATACTTGTAACAGAGCAATGGACAGAAAACACTTCCAGGGACAGACAATGCCCCTGCCTGTCTCTGGACACTTCTCTCTGCATATTCTGATCTTGACTGGCATGCCCTCTCTCCACTGCCATTTCAACAGGCTGATATTTGGGATCCTTAAATCACTGAGCCACCTCTGAGCTCTCTGGAACTCCTGTGAAAAGGGAAACATCAAGTGGCTGTGTCTTGCTCCTGCAGTCCTGGGCAGGTTTGCTGTTTCAGGGCTGCTCTGGTGCCCCCTCTGAGCTGGCAGAGCTGGGTGGCAGCAGGGGACAGAGCCCAGCTGGCACAGTGGCAGCGTGCCCACCGTGCTGGGGGGCTGCCCAGGACACCCAGCCTCCTCTGTTGGGAGCATCCCTACTTGCAGACTATGGTTAGTGAAGACAAAATACAAAATGTTCTTCTTAACTGGGGTTCTTGCAATCCAAATGGCCTCCCTACCAACCTCCTCCCCAAAGAGCTTGCAGGTTTCATTTCTGTACCTCTGAAACATGTATAATACTGACTGAGGAAACAATAATCTTACCTTTAAAGTAATGAAGCAGACAGGATCACACAGAGATGTCAAAGCCACCAAAAGACAAATCCGGGGCAAATGGGAAAAGGAAAAGGAAAAGAAAAAGAGAGAGAAAATACACAGTTAGATTTGTATTTCACTAGAAGCATGCCAGCTAAGGAGGAAAAAAAAAGACATTATAATACAATTTAGTTTGCTTTCTCCAAGTAACAGTAAAGTAAAAACAGTGGGGCAAATGAAACAGAGTGGCACAAAGTGCTTTTGTCAGTGTACAAGGATTTCAAAGATTCATGCAAATGATCTTTTACCAGCATTCCTGACACTGACATGTCATCAAAGGAGTGACAGGCAGGTATTTTCTGTACTGTGAAATGCAACACAGACACACACCATTCCACCAGAGGTCCTGGGTGCAGAGAGAGGGAAGAGGAAGGGATGCATCAATAGATGTGTCTGCACACTCTCAGCAGCACTAAGCCCCTGGCAGAGCTCCAGTTCCCAGTGGTCCCAGCCCAGCCCACTGCATTTGTTATCCCAGAGCCCCAGGCAGAGTTCTAACACCCTCCTCCCTCTATTAGTAGGCTACTTCCAGCATAAACCATGGAAAATGCTTTGGAGACCTGTTAACACTAAAACAAAAATCCATAAAACAACACAAGTTTGGTGCAATGAAGGTACAGGAAAGGGAGGGGAAGGATTGCTTGCAAGAAAAGAAACAAAGACGGTTCTAAAGCCAGAAAATCTGTGAATTTCCTGGGGAAATTATCAGACTGAAAGGTTTGCAGTGCTACTGAAGGAAGCAAGCAGGAAGCAAGCTCAAGTCCTTTAACTGCCTCATCATCAGTGGTCCAACACTGTGCTAAAAGGTTTGACATGAGTGTCTGTGAATAAAGGAAAAAACCCAAGCAAATGGGAAATTCTTTCTCACAACACCTGTGTCCTCCCCACAATGTCTGCATACAAACAATGATTTTGGCATGGTATGTTTGAATTATTTTTATAATTTTCTCCATTTTCAGCGATGATAAAAATTAGAAGCTTTTTAAAAAATTTAAATCCTAAAAGGAAGCTTTTCTGGGAAAGCAAAATCAAGCTGGCTTGAATATGAAAAAACTAAGTGTTTCTGTTTTTTCTACTTGAGCTGCAATGCTTGACCCTAAATGGCACACAACTAAAGAGCTGTTCCTCCAGAGAAATGAAGGTCATAAGAAAAAAAAGAAGAAAATGTAAGAAAAGAAGATTACAGACAAATACAGAAAACAACTGTAAATGTGCTGGGGTTGCACAGCAAATGTGTCTGCCATGGTGGCTGGAGGAAGGCATGCACTCCTGGACATCCCAGCCTTGGAGGATGCCAGGAGACCCTTGGTGCAGCTGGGCCAGGCTGCTGCTGCCTCGCAGCTAAGCAGCCCAGCAGGCTGTGCCTGGCTGCAGCTCCCAGGGCAGGAGCTGCTGGGACAGCCACGGGCCCCCTGTCCCCCCCTGGGCCCCCTGTCCTCCTGGGAGCTGGCCCTGCAGCCTCACTGAGGCAGAGGAGTCTCAGGGGTGACGCTGCTCGCGCTCAAAGTGAGGCTGTGAGGAGAGCCGGGGCCTTCTGCCAAAGCGTTTCTGCCACACCGTTCTTCCATCCACCTCCTGTCTGCTTATGAAAAAAGACAGGAGGAAATGAAATCTTGGATAAAGTCACCCTGCTGAAGGACCCAACAGGGTGGAGAGGACAGAGCTCTAAATGAATTCCAGTTATGATCTCACCCCTCAGTAACTACTGAGCAAAGAGGAATGAGAAATGAGCAAGGGCGCGAGGAATGAGATGTACTTTTCATACGGTCACAGAAGTAAGTGGGAACATGAACTGTGTCTGACTTTCACCCCCAAACCTTCACAGGCTGTCTGTTATTGTCCTGACACTCATGCATGTGCTGAATTCACTCAGAGAATTCAATCTTTGACAAGGATGCAATGAGAATGGAGGAAAGAGGTTCAAAAAAACCACAGCAATTGTTAGAGCGAGTCCTGTGAGGCAGGAGAACCCAAAGGCTCTGGAGTCTGGGCACAGAGCTGGTCTGACAGCTCCTCCCTCCCACTGAGATGTTTCTTGTCTCTGGGCTGGGGGAAAACCAGCTGGTGTCTGAAAGGGATGGGGAGTTTTGTAAGAACTTCTCTCACAAGATTATTTATCTTTCCTTCTGTCTCAGCAGAGCCCTGTAGCTCAGCTTCCCCATGAGGAGCTGGAATGAACTATGGAGCACATCTCCTCTGCCCTGGGGCCTGGAACACAGCACAGGAATCAAGGAAATTTACATTCTCTGAGATACTCGGGTGCTTGGAGGTCCAATATTGAGGCTGCACTACAGAACTGGCAGAAGAAGAGTCCTACCCAACTAACTCCACAAAAAGATCCCATTTTCTAGGTGAATATGTAATGTTTTGTGTCTCTCCAGTTTTGTTTCCAACTGTGGAAAATGCTGCACTATTGAAAGATTACACATAAAGGCAAAGTGGAATTACTAGTCTTTATTCAGGCCAAGCACTAAGTGAGCTCTGTGAAGATGGATGCTATAAAGGCAACCACACATGTGACAACACCTGGCACTTCGGAGCATTTCCTACTGCAGGGTCAAGGAGCCTTGATACAAGATCTGTAACAACACCCTGCAGGGTCCTGGAGAAACTGCCAAAGACTAATGACTGCAGAAGGCAGGCAGCAAAGCTGAAGCCTAGGAGAGCTGTAATTAAACAGAGGTGGGTGCACGTCCAGCTACAGTGCCAGCAGCAAAGCCCTCCCCAGCCCCTGGCCTCAGCCAGGCTCCTGGGCCAGCTGCTGCTGATGCCACGTGCCCAGGCTGTGGCAAGGGGCTCGGGAAGCAGGGAAGGGTGAGACATGGTGGCAGCTGAGACCTGGCACTGTGTCCCCACCGTATCCAGCTTCCTCTGGCTGCTCCCACCTTTGTGACCATGGCCAGCAGAGGCTGGAAGGGGCTGGGGAGCCAGGAGCCCTTGGGACGGGCGTGCTGCTCTCAGTGCATCCTTGCTGCTGTCTGGATCACCCCCTACCAGCTGTAAAGGAGTGGGAAACAATAATCCTGGCCACGATGGAGCTCAGTTCAGGCTATATTTTAAGCATCATCACTGTTCCTCCATCACTGGCCCAGCACAGCTATTTATACCCCAGCCTTGATCCCGAGAGCACTGCAGCATGGCCATAAAGACCGCCGAGGTATCAAAGGGATTTGTAACTTTATTTTATCTCAAATGGCACAGTACTGATGGAAATATGTTCTGTTACTGGAGATGAGCTGAAGATAATGTGGTTTGTATGGAATTGGACATGCACTCTGTCTCCAGTGCTTGCTCTTAAACAAGAAAGCATTGCTCTCTGTCTGCTGCACTTCACTCCCTGCTGAGCCCAGGGCAGATTCCAGTCATTCCAAAGCTCCAGACAGTTTTAAGGGTCTAAGATGCAAGCACATCAAAACTCAGATTTCCTTTTAATTTATTTCCTTTTATCTCGTGCTGATGGGCACAGTGTCTCCTATCAGCAAAAATAAGAGCATCACCCACTAAATCTCTTTCTGGAGGTCAACACGAGAGCAGAGAACAATTGTCTAGGGAGAGCAAGATTATTTGCTTAATTCAAAACCACTTTTTTCTCATTAGCTGGCAGAGAAAGGGAAAGGAGTAGGAAAATCAATAAATATAATAACTTTAATAATAATCACATAGGAAACAGTTGAAGTTAAATAAATGAAGCTTAATAATGATTTTTAATTACGGCGGCTTTCATTTCACTTTTCAAATGGATCTTAAAAACCTTGCCCTTGGAAGCCTCACTGTATTTATGAAATAATGAATAATTCAACACAGCTGCAGTTGACACTTTACACACCACTGATGGTAATAGCATTGCTGTGATCAATCTGCAGAATGCCTTTCTTTAAAGTTCCTACATCTGGCTGTTAATACAGCTCTGAGTCACAATGCCTTTTGCAGCCCCTCATTTTGTGAAGACACGCACGGAAGCAGAACTGAACCACTTCCTAAGCTTCTGCACGCCAGCTTACAAAGGCTGGATTGCTCCATGAGACATCTCATTCAGGGCTGGAAGCATGAAAGAGTGCTCTTGGAAACTAGAGCAGGATGGATCCTGGCTCTGGGCAGGGAGAGGAGAATGCTCAGCAGCAATGTGCCTGCGGGACACAACCGCTCCGACGCGCCCTGGCACGCCAGCGGAACGAGCCAGGCTTCTGTCTCTCTCCCAGGACAGTAATTTCTGGAACCTTACAAATGGCAAACTGTTTTTAAGGTCTGAGCAGGAGAGTAAAGCAAGAGAAGCTCCCTGCTCGATTTTCGTACCAGAAGCCCCTTTTGCTGGAATGCCCCTCCACCATCGAGGCACTGAAGCACTGTTTGTATTCAGCAAGGAGCAAGCTGCACACTGCTGAAGTGAGCTCTTCACAGACTGGTGGGACTCTCAGCAAGGTACCAGGGATGTACAAATTCTTAAACATAAAGGAAGTGGAAACGCTACCATTAAAAACCAGCAGCAACAAAGCAACCTCCAGAAAACAAACAACAAAGACATTCAGATTTCTGAAGAAGTTTTCCCATGAGTGAGAGAGTTCTCAGTATGTTTCATGACAGTAACACAGGATACAGCTTTAAAGTTCTGCCTTAACCAGAGCAAAGCAATGACTTGGGAGTGTATTGTCTCTACTTCATGCTTTTGGTTTTAAGGAACCACAAAATTATTAAGAAATTGTGTCATGTTGCGTTTTAATCCAGTTTTTCAGATGGTGGACTCTTAACTCAGTTGTAGGGACAAATTTGAGCCATTTGAATAATTTATGCACTTCATTTTGTGGACATTTGCAAACTGGGGAGTTTACAGATGCAGAGGGTGCTCTGTGAGCAGCCATGTGGTTGAATAACTTCATTCATATGATGTGACTCACTGGCAAGTTCACATTGCAAAATGTTCATTTTGACTGGCTGGATTGGGGTGCCTTGCCACAGACATGGGGGGGAAATAGGGTGTGACAATTTCCTGGGGTTCAGAAAAATACTGGCAGCTTATTATAGAACTCTGTGCTTTTCTTCCCATCCCCTTTGGAATGATGCTTGACTCTGGACATTGTTTGCCATGCAGAAGCAGTGCAGTCTGTACCTCCTTTTGTGAGTCACTCCCATAACCACATCCCACAGGTAACAGGTGAGGAGGAGTTCAGATTTCTTTCAGAACCCACTTGTGGGAAATCCCACAAGTCTTCAATTTTTGCTCCAATTCAGTCACGCATTCCTTTCAACTCACTTTCTTGACAACTGATCAGAAAGGCCCTTCAAAACAACTTGTACACTTAACTTGCAATCAAAATTTTAAAAGACATCTATAACATACTCAGGAAATATTCAAACAGTACTGGCCTGTTCCTTTGGGGCTAATCCTAGGGAAAAGCCCTAGGTCTCTCGGGAGATTTCAGGTTTTACTGATCTTTTGAAAATTTAGACATTTCAAGCTAATTCATAAAAGACACTTTGGATGCTTGTGCTCTCATTTACTGTCAAACCCAACAAAGAAGTAGTGCTAAAACTTACAAAGGCAGCTGAAAAAAAATATCCTGAACACCTCTAGGAGAGAAATCTGTGGTGAGAGCCTTTCAGGCATGCTACAGAGACATGAGAAGAATGGGTTTTGTAGTGGCATCTGTCAGGAGTCCCCGTGGCAGAATCAGAGGT
This sequence comes from Promerops cafer, assembly GCA_013398275.1. Taxonomy (NCBI): domain Eukaryota; kingdom Metazoa; phylum Chordata; class Aves; order Passeriformes; family Nectariniidae; genus Promerops; species Promerops cafer. The sequence continues at coordinate 663,501 of VZSE01004113.1, read as the reverse complement.
TTCTGTAATGCCTCCCTGTAACCAGCTCAGAGGTATCTCCTGATACAGAGAGAGGAGAGATCGTGGCTTTGGATCCTTCCAGCACTGGACCACCAACTCCAGCAGGGCAGCAGGAAGAAGAACAAGCTGTTCTCCTCAAAAGATTTGGGATTTAACTGCTCCTGTCACTTTCTGTCTCAAGCTAGCAAAATGGGATTTCCTCTGTTACAGGGCATGAATACAGTATGGGTCCTAAGGTTTGGTACTTAACTGTAAAAAAAGGTTGGAAATGCTCTATTTTCCTTTCAAAATTAAAAAAGAAACAACAAAAAGGCCAAGAAAGGGGGATTTAAAAATGAATCCTGCTTTAGGTGTTGCCCTTCTGTGTCTCCTGTGTGAAGTCGCCCTTAAACTCCAGGGAAGGCTTGCAAAGCCTGGGAGACCACACACTTGATAAATTCTGTCCTCAGTTGGGGATCTTTTTGTTACAGTTTGGCCAGAAAGTATCCAGGAAACCTACCTTAAATGCTAATAAAAGAAAAGCAAGCCTTCCATGCTGAAGATGGCCTCAAGAGCCAACCCAGCAGCCTCTTTCAGCCAGGGCTTTAGCCCTACAAACCGTGTTATTCCTGCTATTTACCCTTGGCACAGAGCTGACATCCTGCTGGGTTTAGACAGAGCCCTGTGTTAAGCAAACCTCAGTAACACATCCACGAAGTCACTGAGACAGTGCAAAGGGAAAGCTGAAGTGCTGCATCACTTACAAAGCCAACACTCACTTCACAGGAGCACAAATTTCTGTAAAATTGCCTTTAGATGAAAACTGAGTTCTGAAAAACTACTGCTTGGGAGGCAAGCTTTGGTTCTGCAGCACCAGCTTCTCTGCAACCTGAGTTTTCTTAGCCAAAGAAAACAAAAAGCAGAAAAGCCTTGACTGAACAGATTTTGTTTTGTTTCTTTTTTTCTCTTTCCTTCAAAAGAATCGCAGATGTCAAAAAATGTCAAAACACAATTAGGGAGGCCTTTCCTCCCTTTCTGTATGCTTTCTGACAGTATTAAATCATTACCTTCTACATTAGGTTCAGAATGATGATAAATAAAGGGGGAAAAGGAGTACCACAGATACAGAGCTGACAGGGCTAAGGCTCAGTTTGACCTCGTGCACTGATTCTGGCAGCTCCTCCACACCTGCTCTGGCCCCTTCCTGGGAGGGGATGGACTGTGCACTCGAGACCTCATGGAATTTTGGTGTTCCAGAAGAGCACATCATGGTACGAGCTAAATGAATGCTAAAGAAATCTACACACAGCAAACCTGATACTACAAACCCCTTATATTTTGAGAAACAGAAAGACAGACATTGTCTTTAAGAGAGTTCTGCAGCTTTCAGCCCGAGGCAGCACCAGTGCAGCAAAGATCAAACACAAACCTCATTTACTGCAGTGTCTGACCTTTGCCTTTTGTCAGGACTCTGACAGGAGCCACCATCACAGGGAGTTCTGCCATACAACAGAGTTTCAAAAGAAGCTAAAATAAATAAGTAGGTTTCTGGCAAGAATTTGGGGCTGGAGCCTGGTGGGATTGATGTGGCTTTGCCAACATGGCGCAGAATAAGAAACTGCATTTTGAAAAAAAAATTGGCAGGGGTTTGAGAGCTGTGTAAGGTTCTTCTGGGTTCAGCATCATCGCTGAGAGCCAGGCCAAACCATTCTGCATCACACCTGAGAGAGAGAAAAAGAAGCTGGCTTCCACCTACTTTTGTTCTTTTCACCTGCAAGCTTAAGTTCCTGCAGACAGCTGCAGTGAGCACCCACTCAAGGGATTCATTTCTGGCAGGCAGGAATTCAGCACTGAGCTACTTTCCAGCCTTTCCCCACCTGGAATATCCCTGCAGCACATCCTCTGGGCTAGCAGAGCTTGTCACATCTCATGCATCTCCCTAGGCTGGCAGCAGTTGAAACTGGTACTTCACATCTTGTAAAGCAAGCACCTAGCCCATCCAGGGAGCCATATAAATCAAAACAATCACTTCACTTGATGCAACTTTGTCTTCTGTTCCTAGGTGGAAATGTTAGGGAGAAAATGGGGGAGAAATAAGGCTGGTTTTTTAACACTGTCCAAATTGCCTGGGTCTGCAGGGTGGCATCCAGCTTTCTCTCTGGGAGTCTTTCTTCAACACCTGCAGCTCCATGATTAGCCCCCTTCTATGTCCCTGTCTCTGAAATGCTAGTTAGAGGAGAGGAACCTGCCAAAGACACAGCAAAGTGTGCAGCTGGAGGGGAGAGGGCCAGAAGAGCATCCCCCAAATTGCCTGCCCTGCTGCTGCTGCCTCTGCTGCCCACTGGCCTCACAGAAGGCAGAGCTGAGCTCCCAGTACAGGTGATGACAGCACTGCTGCAGGTGACAGGTTTGGAATTAAGGAGCTTTGTCACCTAGCTCTCAAAACCTCTTAATTGAACAGATCAGGGAATAGATAAAATCTGATCAGCTGGATGGGTCTCCCCATAGCACTGGGGATGCATGAGCAGGGACTGGAGTTTTTGCCCTCAGATTACTCAGCTGCACAGGTTTCATTGAGGATTTAAGCAGATGAGGTTCCCCCACTGTCCTCTCTTTGCACATCCATGTACAACAGTGCCAGGCATGAATGGAATGAGTTAGGAGCCTCCACCCACAGACACACCTGCACACAGGCACAGCTTTTATTGTACTGGAAGTCCCAAATTTTAAAGGGAGTCCAAGGTGAAAGTGCAATTTCAGCAGCTGAGATACAAGGGAGAACTCCACAGTGGTACTATTTAAAAAGCCTCCAACTAGAAATGCTGCCATAAACACACAGACTAGTTGCTGATTCTTGTGTGTATTTCAACTAATCCAACTCAGTCTGCTGAAACTCCCCTCTGTGCACAATATATAATGATTTAAGCACTGCTTCTTTGTAGGTGAATTCAGTGTTGTCAATAATTAACCAAATATATACATTTCTATATTTAATTTTTTTTTTTACATTTATATGCATTTTTATATTTATATATTTCTCCCATCCCTCATTTGTAAAATACTTGTGAATGTAATTTTGGTCTATGGATCACTCACAGCTGTTTTATTCACAGAGAAAGGAGGCAGAGGAAATACCCTGGCAGGACAAGGTGACAGAGCTGGGACAGAGTTTCTTCAAGTTCTTTCTTTAGTCAGTTCAGCTGCCAGTGCTGAAACACTTGCCCATCTCCAGAGCTCCAGCCCAGCCTCAACCTACACTCCCAGGGCTTCTTCTCTTTTCCAAAAAGAAGGCAGGAGTTTCCTCAGAATGAAAAATCTCTGTGCTGAAGATTTCAGGTAAATCCAAAAGGCAGGGAATAGATTGGCCTGTTGAGGCAACAAAGCAAAGTATGGGGTATGTCCTGACAATGTGCTTAGGGATGGTACCTAATGAAGTGACAAACACCCAGGTGGAATTTCAAAAAACCCCTTATGGGTCAATTTTTTGGCAGTTTCATCACGAACTGGGTCACACAGAAAGACAAAATTAAATAATTTTTCGAGACAGAGGACACAGAAATTGTTTAGCTGCTTGATGGGATGTGCTGAAATGTGCTTAACCACTCGGAGACTTCAGGATTTGGGATCTATTGTCATCGATTGTTCTGGGGTCTGCAACTGCATTCCTCCCTCTCTGACAAACTGTGGTCACATTGTGCTTTATTCCAGTTCAGGACTCTTTCAGGCAAAAGAGGCACAGAAATCCCACTTTTCCACGTGCTGTGGGACCTGCAGGTTTACAGTCCTGCTGTGCAATGCACTGCAGCAGAAGTGACCAGCACACACCCCAGGAGAAGAGCAAGAAAGACCTGAGGATTTCCCAAAGACACTTTGAGGTAATTTGGGGTGTCCATACAAAAATTACACCATGTGAGAGTGAGGCTCTGCTCAGAGCTGAAGCAGAAAGAAATAACAGGAAGAAAAGGTCAAAGCTGCCCTGTACTTTATGACCTCATTTAGAATCATGTTTTCTTATGCACCAGAAAATACTGATCCTGCAAGGGATTCCTGATGAACTTCCCATTTTTTTTTGTTGTAGGGCTTCCTTCCATTTATCACCTTCTGTCCCTCTGCAGTGGGCAGTGAGAGGGGATGAGTGTGCTGCATTACATCTTTTTCTTTTCCTTAGAGACACTTTTGGGGTTAGTAAATGATGACAGCAAAAATATATGGAAAGGAAGAGTGATCTGTTGGCACCAAAACATGAATTTTCTGGCAAGTTTTGAGGAAAAGTAATGAGAAATACATGCAGTCATGGTCATATCAGCCAGTATTGACTCTCTTGGACAAGTTACCAGAGGAAATCATGCCCTGGAATGCAGGCTGCTCTGCCAGAAGCATTATTTCTTTCTGGAATTCGGTTTTTCAACCCAAGAAACAACCACTTTCTGTCTAAACTGAGAATACCAGACAAGAATGTCACATTTTAAGCATGTACTGAAAGTCTGAGTAAAAAGGGAAACAAAAAACCCTTCTGCCCCCTTACCTAGCTCTGTCACTTAATTCAAATACTCCTTTCAGGCCATAAAGAAAAACACTAACACTTTCAGAGATCTGGCTGCCTTCCAGCATGACAGAAGTCAGACATGGCCTATTCTGCTCCATGTTTCCTTTAAAATGAGGGCTCTTCTGGATCAAAAAAAAGAAGGCCAGTGGGTAAGAACTAGTGTATCATTTTGGTGATTGTAGGGCACAGAAAGATGAGTGAACGCTGGTGATGATGGACTTTTTTTAAAAAAAAATCACCCTGCAAACAGCTGCAAGCTGTTTCTGGTCACCTAGTGAGGAAAATCACGCCCTAAGCTTTGCCAGGTTATTCTGCATCTCTTTGCTTGAATGGGAGCAAACTCCCAGGTCAGAGAATGAGCGAGCTAAGAAGCAAAGCAGAGAGCAAGCAGGATGTGCCAATCCCTGTGCAAAAGTGAATGTGCTTTAATTCCTGCCTTACTGTTACATTTTTGTTGTCCCAGACCTGAGAGAAAGCTCCTAGAAACGGGAACAGAGTGGGGACATCACTGCCACGAGCTCTACATTTGCACTCAAACCAGTTATTTGTTTCCTTTGAATGCAGTTGCTGCATGCAAGCAAAACCCATCACTTTTCAGTGGGGATGGAATATTTGGAGACTGCCAGGGAAAGACTGAGAGCAGGAGGCATAGCTGCCTTAGCCTTGTTTAGACTGAACACAGGGATGTGAGGGCAGCAGGGAAACAGTGCAGCAATACCCCTGCTGGAGCAGTTTGTTGGGAGGACATGCTGTGGCAGCTGGGCCACAGAGGTTTTTGGGTTTGCACAGAGGTGGCTGGCACTGACAGAGAGAACACAAAGAAATGTTCAGGTTTTCTTGTGGAAAAGTGAAAGCAAGTGAAAAATGAGAGTGGTGACAGGACAGCCTGATGGGGGACTCATGCTCTGCCTTGGCCCAGTGCAGCTGCTGCTGAACTCAGAGTTTTATCAGCGAAATCAAGGGAGAGCAAAGCCATTACTGAATGGGACTTCATTAGTGGCTGTGCCTTTGGAGGGACAGGCCACCCTTTACATTTCCCTCTCTGTATTACAACAAAGCAGCAGACAAAAGCCCTTAATCTTCACTTGGGCCAGCAGGAGCCCTTTTGCACTAACTGGTGTGTCACAAACGTCCTGTCTTTGATACTGACAGGGCAGTGATTCCCTTGCAGAAACAGGCAAATATTTCATGGAGCTCATGTGTCCAGAGTAGGGAGATAGGAAAGGAGAAAAGGGAGGCAGCAGCAATCTTGCTTATCTGTGCCCTGCTGTGCTCCCAGCCCAGGAGAACTGATATCTGTACCTCGTTCCTCTTGGGACTGCAGGGACCACCTTCACGTGGAAACCAGCTAACAACATGCTACATGTAAAAGAGCTGATCACCAACTGCTTCACTTGCAGACTATTAATCTAATTTCTTCATGATTATCTTTACAAAAATTGGATCCAGCTGTTCAGCAGTCTTCACTGGGAGGTTAATGAATATGCTGTGCTTGCAGAACAAAATGTTGAGCTTCCAAAAGCTTCTGGGTTCATTTTTAATGAAATGTTTTAAATTATTTGCTTTTAACTATCTTGCAAGCTTCAGAAGTAGCCCTGGCATCCTTTTATCTTGCTTACTTGATATTTTTCACTAAAAGAAGCTCAAAATGCATGTATTAAAATGCATCATATTGTTGCCCTTTTAGCCCAACCAGTATGCAAAATTCAAAGCCCTCCTGTCTTGTTTCCATGAAAAATTGGTGTGGCTCCAATATTCTTTTTGTAAATAAGGGAGGACTGCACAAGACTCTACAAAAAGTAATTTTTTTTCCCCCTCTGAACACACAAGGGGTAAAAAGAAGGACTAAAACTACTCTTGGAGGCTGGGAGGGTGCTAGGGGCAGGCATCCTACACCCCTGACATACTCCTGGGGCCATCCCTGAGCACCATTTCTAACTACTGCTAGGAAAAGATGGATGTGGCCTGATCCAGTGTGGCTGCCTTGCACCTTCTCCACACCTCCCCTTCCTCCAGTGTTCTGTCTCAGGCAGCCCTGCCTTGGTGATCCTCAGGACCAAACTTAGCCCCTTTCCCCCTCCCTTCCCTTCGTGGTTGCTCTCACAGAGGGAGCTCAGGGGAACCTGAGAACTCTCTAACACAGTGACCCTGCCTGGCTGAGGAACATCCACAGGAAACATTTGGGACTTAGCTTTGGCTCTGGCCTTCCTTGCCAGACTGCAGTGTTGGCAGCATCTTCTGGTATTAAATCATTACCAAGAAAAGAGCATTTAAATGGCTTTGCTATTTACTCTCTACATAGAAGGCTTTACATTTATACAGAGGCTTGCCAGGTCTGTGACTGAGGGCTAATTTTATCTTCCACCACTGCAATATATTTGCTCCCTCAGGAAAGAAGGGAATGCAGCAGTGTAACCACATCCCTGTGGAGCATTTTACTGCTTGACAAACACTGCACAGCTTCCTCCATGCCCAGGTGTTTCTGCTTGGAGAACATCTCACCTTAACACACAACACAGCACAGCAAGAGCATTTGGAAGGTGTCAGAAAGAAATTCTGTCCCCAGACCAGCTGATGCCTGCTGCTCCTCCAGGAAGCCCTTCATCAGTGTGCTTTATTTTGCTGCTGACTTAATGGGCAGCTTCCACCTCACAGCTCCTCCAGGTGGACAATTCTAGTGGCCAAAACTTTACCAGAAGGGCCTAATTATTCACCTGTCTATTCACTATTTCCTTAATGGAAAGATTGTTTGGGTGACCTGTGATTATACACCCTTGGAACAACCTTGCTTTAATTCTATATTCTCCTTCTCTTTTGCATCCCTATCTGGGAAATTCACAGGAAGCTCTTATGGGTGGACATAAACTTTTATATGAGGAGCATCACTCCCTCCCTCACCTCCAGGACTGGCTGCAGGCACAGCACCACAGGTGGCTGTGCTGTCTGTTCTCCCTGGCCAATTTTTTCTGTGGCTGTCTTGCTGGCCTTATTAAACCATTTGGCCAAAGAAGTCAGGAACAGTTCTAATCTATGCTCACACGTGTCACTTTTGCATTTTCCAGCCTTATGCATTTGCAAATGGACCTTTGTGACAAGTTTATTGCTTGCCATGTTTATGTCCTAGGCAAATGCCAGCTGGAGAAGTGTGCTTCTGCCTCAGTCCCTACTGGCCAACTTCTTGCCAAAATAATTTTGCAGGATCTGAATGCCTTTGGGTCAGCTCCACGGGCCTCAGGGGCAAGCCAGTTCTCCTGTCTGTTTATCCCTTAACTAAACACTGGCAAACACAGAAAGGACACACCACCTTTCTGCAGGAAGAAGTAAACTGACTTTCAGCCTGGCTTTGCCCTTTGCTCTGTAAAATAATAAAAAATAGGAAAAAATATGTACTTGTTGCACAGCTGCAGTGACTTTTAAGCAAATCTAGAGCTGGTAAGCAGTGCAGGAGTGGACACAGTTTATTACAACTCTGGCATTTTTACATCAGTTTACTATCAACAGGAAGCAAACTGTTTGAGAAACACCAGACAAATGGCTCTGTGAAATCCTGCAGCCTCCTAAGAAATGCTTTTAAGCAGCTAAACTGGGGAAATCTCTCAGACGAAGCTAAGCAATAGCTTGCAGCCAAGATGTGCTGACAGAAGGACAGAGCGCTGCTTCAGCCATAAGAAAATCCACCCTGCTATCAAGTTAAAGCTGCATAGGCTAATTATGAATCCAGATGATAATTGCATGAGAAAGTGGGAGACAGTGTTCCCTGTGAGTTGTAAAATGCATTTATCCTCCACAACAGCCCTCCTGCAGCTCTGTAGGCACACAGACCTGCATACAAACAGCCTCATTCCCAGCCCAGGCTCTGGGGCTAGTGCTCCTCTGCTGGCTTGCTCACCCCTAACTTGTGCCCTCTCAAATCCCTGTTTAGGGGTACAAGCTTTCATCCCCAAAACCAAGATGAGAGTGGGAATTCAGCCTGTCCCAATAAAAGGCCCAGCTCAAAAGCCACCTTTACATAGTTGCCTGTGAAAGGTAAGTACTCCTCATGTTCAGACCACGAGTTTTGTGCTTTGCTGGGAATACACAACACATGGTGGATGCATAACACTCTGATGGACCTCATGCACACAGACATCAAATTCTTTACCAAGACTGCCAAAATCACATTTCCATTACTTCTTTTGTCTTTGTCTTGGACCGGTGGGTAGCAGGGTGAGCTTTAAAAAACTGCAAAGATTTGCAGTGGAAAGTTATAGTTAACTTAGTTATAGTTAATTATATTTACTGTGCTATAGTAACTGCATTTCTTTCTTGCCAATTGAGAAGTCCAGTTTAAAATGCCCCTGCACATAATATTCTCCTTCCTAGGAATATTCACCAACTGGTGTAACAGCACTCAGCATTGCAAATTAATAACGGGTAGACTCCAATCATCCAGCATAATTGCTAGATACTGTGGTATCATAAACATTGGCAAGGACATCACAGGTGGAAAAAGCCTTTTCATAAATAAGGCTTACCAAGATCTCACTCTAAATTGACATTTAGCTCCTTCATAATGGCAATAAAGAGCTTCACGAGCAGTATGTATTTTAAGAGCAGCTCTGATAGTCAAGAGTAGGTGCATGCATTTAGAAAGATGTAATTTACACTTTGATTCCAAGTACATGCAACACTCACTGTATAAAAGAGTTGGCTTGTCCTCTGTAAATATTTTTGAGGTGACATCAAAGGCCAACTGGAATCTCTTCTATGAAAAATATGCAAACTCTAGGATTACACACGTGGGGAGAGAGACTCAGCTCAGGGGCAGGATAATGAACAGCCACACTCTCCTCCCAAGGTTACAGCCCCACATATGTTCCCACCTAGAGATTGATCAGGGCCTGACATAAACTGGGGCACTCCTAATCCAGTGCCTAGGCAACAGATATCTATGCTAAAAAACAAACCCTGACAACCTGGTGGACAGTGACTGCCAAAGGCAGGACAGAGGCACGAGGACATGTGAATTAATGACCACTTTGACCTACATGCATCCTCACCATTGTAATAGCTCAGCTAATGTTCTTAAAAGGAAACTCTCTGCTTGGGGACTGTAGGGAAAGCTGTTCTTCTTCTCTCCATCACGAGCCTAAATGGTGAAGAGGGAGCCCGTGCACCAGCGTCCTCCAGGCAGCACTTCCCTGCAGTGCTGCATTCCAGTGGAAGAGTGATCTACATTTATTTTGGCAGCAAGGTCAGCTGAAGCAGCTCCTGCCACCCATCCTTGCCCTGCACAGCTCTTTTCCACCCCCAAAGCATTCACTGCAGCAGTGTCAGGACAACTGCTTCACGGGGACGGAAGGCTGGGCTTGATCGAGCAGCTGAGACAAGTTCAAAATAACCCAGCAAGGAAGGGAGCCCTGACTGCTGCCCCAGCCCAGCATGCAGCCCTGCAGCCAGCAGCTGTGGGAGAAAGGAGAGGGCACCAAAGGAACTGATAGCCCTCGAAGCCAACAATAATTAGATTTTCAAACCATGCCCTGATTTGATCCTCGCATCCTCCAACCTTGTGGAACCACACTACTTTTTGCCTCATTTTATATATTAAGGAAAGAATGAGTTAGTTACTAACCAGAAGGTAACTCCAAAAACAGCGTATGAAACTCCAGCCTCCTCCTTACCACTAGGTTTTGGGGTTTTCAGAGTCAGACAGACTGGGTCTGTCTCCTCCCACTCCTCAGAGCAGCAGTGCTCTGAACAGCAGTTCAGCTGTACTTTCCCTACACATGCTTTTCCCATGGGTCCAACCAAATATATGGGACAACCACATTCTAAGCATTTACCAAGAAAATGCAGAATTTCCAGCAAGACCACTCTCAACCTGCTACAGTCCCTTTTCTAGATTAAGAAACAGAATTCTTAAACAGATACCCAAGAGAGTGTTAAACAGAGAAGACTCAGAAATACCACAACATGGAGTACCACAGTGCATCTCAGCACAGAAGGAGTCTGTTAAACTTCCAGGGTTACACACCAGGGCAGTCATCTACCCAACCCATGCTCCCACTTGGCCCTGGACTTTTGCTGTGCAATCCTCTGCAGGGCAAGGCAAGACCCAGTGACAGCACAGTCTGCTGTGGGCAAATACCCAGCTAGCAGCCAAAGTGACCACTGGCAGGAGCCCGGGAACCTCCACTGTCAGAGGATTTAAGAAGACGTTAGCTGAAGATCTGTCATGAGCAGTTTGTTTTGAATGGATCCTGCCTGGGGGCATCAGAATGGAGCAGACCTCCTGTCCTTCCTAGGTTGATCTTCTGGAATTCTGATGAAAGCAGAGAGAGTGGAAGCCTGAGTCCTTCCCACCCTGTCTCTGACACTGGCTTTTCATTCATCCTCGCAACGATACCATTAGCTCCTCAGAATGCTGTCCTTGCCATAAAACTGGGATTAAAGCACTTTCTAATTCATGTGAACTGGTAAAGTGCATGGGCACACAGACAGAAACACATGGTGTGTATCTCCAGCTCCATTTGTACCTAGAATCATTTATCTACAAAACATTCATGCACTGCTTCTATAATGTCATTCCAGAGAAGCACAAAAACAGTAGGTGAGAAAGAAAATGGAAAAGCATTAGGGCTAAGGATACAATAATTCCATAGCTGGTACTTAAACCTGTTATTTTTGCAGCAGAGAGACTCCACCTCAGGCTAGCAAAACTTTTCTGCTGATACAAGTGAGTTATTAGAACTCCTGGCACCAGAACAAATAACCCACTGCCACGGTACACTGGAACCAGTGTATTCCAAAACTGGATAGGCTATTCACACATTATTCACATGTATCAGGAATACTCCCTTTTGTGCCAATATGTGCCAAAATCAGGACAAGACAGGCCTCTAAGATAAAGGAATATTCTCCAGCTCACGCCATACTGAGAGGCTGTATGAGAGGGACAGACTTAGGTGACAAAACTTCTGTGTCAAGGCCCCAGAAGGCAAAGAAGCTGCATTTTAAGGGGTGCTTTTCAATTAATGCCTGAGCAGAGCAGGCATTTAAACTTCATTAGAGCACTCCAAGGACCAGGAACAGAACACAGAAGAATCTTTCTTGGCTTATCTGTTCAGCTGTCACTTCAGTGTGCCAGCAGCTGGACTATACCACACAGTCTTGCATCTTACACATAAAATGTAGTTTACTAAATACATTCTACAGGAACACAAGGTAGGATCCATACCTAACAACCAGCCTCCACTTCTACAAACACAGGGCAGCCAAACTTAGCTGCTGCTTGTTGAATCACACTGACTGTAGCTCACAGTCTGCCTCTGCTCTTTGCAGAGGATGCACACACAGACATTGCAGGCACATTCATGGGGGCCAGCTGAGCTTCCTGGTGGCCTGCATGCATCTACATACATTATCTGTGGCCAGGCAGTAGCTGAGTATCTACAGACAGGTTTTAAATACCACACACTGCACAGGCACATTTCTGTGGAGATTAGATGTCTGTTCTCGAGAAATGACAGGAAATGACTGGGGAAAATTTATGAAAACTGAAATAATCACCATGCAAATCACCAAAGTGGGTTTGAGATGCAAAGGGATTTAATTCATCAATTTGCACAGATTAGGCAAAACTGAAATTCACTGCATTAAGAGCTCCTATTTATTTCTTAAAACCTTTCTTGGCAGGGAGCCATTAGGTACTTGTAAAAGATTAGAATTATTGGTGTTTGATGGGCTCTCCTAAAAGGAATAGAGGGGGAAAACCGCAGACTGGAGTCATTAGGATCATCTTCTGCTAACTCCTCTATTCTACAAAAATATATTTTAAAAAGCATAAATAGATGACAAATTGCCTATCACCTAGCATGATTCCTGGCCATCTGCACTCTCTGTGAACACATTTTTCCAGGCAAACCACCTGCTCTCCACAAGTGTTCCTCCCTACTCCTGTTGACACATCCCATAGGCTGAAAAGATCCATTTTACAGACAACTTTGTTTTGTCCTGCCACATGAACACTCAGCAGCTCCTCCACAGCTGCAGATCAGCTATTTTAGACCACCAAGCTGGCTCCCTTCTTCTTTCCAGTGCTGTAAGTGGGCTGACTTCAGTCAGGATGCAGGACAGTTCTCCTGCTGCCTGCAGACCTTCCCTGTGAGCATCTGTCAGTGCAGCTCCAAGCCACCAGCAACTCTTCCCTGCTCTTCTCAGCCCAGACCCTGCTCCCCTCCTCCCAAACATCCCTTGTTTGGATGATGCTGCTTCCAGGAAAGCACCACAGACATCCCAGCCAACATGACTTACAAGCTAGGACCTAATCTCAGGTTTTTATTGGGCAAGAGATTAGCACCCTGGCCCATTTCATTAACTGTGCATCAGCAGGCCCAATTTGTTGATTGACTGATGTGATTTGCGAGGTTTGTGGAAAGAAATGCTTATGTTGACCTTGTAGTCCAAAAGAGAAGAAAACCAGCAATTTCTAAGGCAGTTCTACAACAAAAAGACATACGCAGAGTAGGCAAAGCAGTAGTTTGTGGTTTTCGAGGTAATTAGTTTTCAAAATTACATTTATGCAGACTTCCTGTGTTTTATGCTTTTAAAATGTCCTTTAACTTTCCTTCGGTGCTGCTTCTGCACTAGATTACTGACAAATGCAACTTGAGAAATAACCAGAATAAAAAGTGTCTCATCCTGCAAAAGCTGATTTTGAGCCACCTGCTTAACTTCAGCACATATGGGACTGAGATGGGTCACTGATTATTCCAGGAAAGTGAGCCCAATTCTAGTTTCTCAGAGTGTTTTTCCTTCCCCTTAATCTGCTGGTCAGTCTGAAAAACTGTTTGAATTGTTGCTGTGCCCATTTAAAGAATTTATTTTTTTTTTTCCCAAATCTCATAAAGGAATCTGAATGTTTCGTATGCCCAGATGAGGGTGAAAGACATCACAGACTTTAAAGTTCTCCTGCAAACAGAAAGATGTTTACACCAGGTGCTAACAGTGACTGAAGTACACCTGGAAGAAGGGATGGGATACAGCGTGGCCCACCAAGAGGAGATTTGGCAGCGAGGCAGATGCGCTCAGCAGTAATGGGCTGAGGAGCAATCTGTGCAATCTGCTGCGCTGCTGGAGCCTCAAACCTGCTCTTCTCAGAGACCTCAAACCTGCAGCTCTTCTAAGGACTGAAAAGGTTTCCAGCCTTGCCATCCATCTTTTAAGATCAGTCAGTGACAGGAAGGAATCCTGCACGATTTACCAAAGTGTTGTCTTTCGCGCCTTGAGACGTTCCAAAGAGAGCACATGGGGCTCGTACTTTGTAGGATGAATAAACAAAGCTTAAATGCTATGGAGTTCTGAGATTTTCTTGGTTTTGCTGAGTTTTTTCCCCTGCTTCTTATGTATAATACAGATTTATGCCTTGCTTACTTTGAAAGGTCGTGCTAATGCCAAAAATTACCACAGCACGTGAATCAAGTGAATGAAAGCTGTGTAACAGAGAAGACCTTTCAATTTAGGCTCCTTAAAAGCTCTAGTATTTAGTTTAAAATTCCAACAGTTAATGAGCAATTTTTGAGAAGGGATGTCCTTGTTAAGAATTCAATAGCCTACTCTTTCAATTATCAAGTAAAATCACACTCATGCTTGAATACCTAGGAGCAAAAATGGGTACAAGCCACAAGCACAAGAACATCCTTTGAAAAGGTCACTTTTAAAAGACATTCCAGAATGCAATACAAGGCAGCTGTGTTACCTCCCCCAAGAGCCTGACATGCTTTCAGTCCTTTTAAATATAATTCTGGGGAAATGAACAGGCTTCATTTTTCTCCTCGGCTTTGCAGAGACCTTAGCCCTTGGAACACAGGTACTCCTGTTTTACAGCATCCAAATTTTGACATTTATTCTAATTACCTGTGCTGGGAGTACAGGTACAGCCTTCCTGGCCAGTCAAAGGAGAGAAAGACTCCCCTGGAAGGTGATAAAAGCACGTCAAACAGAAGCCTCTCTCTCTGTTAACAATATAAAAAGCCTGAAGTTTAATATTGAGCTGCTGTTATAGCTGTGATGGTCTGAAGTTGCACATTAGCTCTGATTTAAAGTGAATTAGTATGGCTATAACATCCCTGTGCTTAAGCACCTTCAAACCCAAGGCCATTCTGGAAAATGCTAGATAAAATTCAGTAATCATTTAAAAATTGTACGTCCTTATACATTATGCCTATATTTACATAGGTACAGCCTCTGTGTGTGTGTGTTTGGAAGTTTTTCACCCTTGCATCTGCTCCTGAGTGTAACCAAAGGCTGGATGGGACTTTTCAAGGCACCACAGGGCAGGGAGCTGCACAGGGAGAGACCAACTCGCTGCTGCACTTTCTGCTCCTCTGGATCTACACTTATGGCAAGGAAAGAAAACCACATCTTTTGTTGGAAGCAGATGACAGTGAGTTTGGGAGGAGCTGAAATTTCTTTTTTTCCAGTTATTATCTGTATTTTGGAGTTTATGTCTACAAAAGCTCACAATAGATAATATTTGAGACACAGAGGAGAAAAAAAATCACAGTATTTTGAAACTAAACAGCTTTAGGAAAAGCTATAGTCACAAGGATAACTGGTACTAACAAGATGACAGCTTGGAAAGAAAAAAGCACAGGACTTTGAAACTGTGAGTCACAGTAGCCCAAGACTTCAGACAGCAGGACCATCAACCACTTCTGTTTCCAAAGGATACTCCCAAGAAAATGCCCTTACTGCTCTGAGTGACAACAGGAAAGAAAAATCAGATGATGGGTTAGAGTTATGCTGTGATAATGCACAGATCCAGCATATAAGCTAGGTAAGTTTTTTTTACCCATCTTGGAAAAGTTGAAAAGAATGAAAACTTAGCAAAGGTTTTATGGGATAGAGAACCCTGTCATGTCTCTGCAAGCTCACTTGAGGCTTTCCACTCTGAACTATGGGACAAGATGACCTAATTAAAAAAAAAAAAACCAATGGAAAACAATGCCCAAAGGAACAAAGCCAAAGAATGTTCATTAGCCAAGTGTGTCCAGCTCCACCCTACATAATGCCATGTCCTGGGGAAACCAGCTGCACAGGGCTCTCAGGTGGACACAAGGAGCTGGCAGATCTTCCCCTCACTTCTCAGGAAGAAGGAATCAAAGCCCCACACGTATTTGTTGCTCCTTTCCCAATCCGTGACACGCAAAGAGTCGTGCTGGGGAAGGGGGGCCTGGCCAGGAACCAGCTGCTGCTGCTTCTCTGTGCTGGAAAAGAAAGCATGTGTGTTCCTGCATGTGTGTGTGCATGGGCTTGGACAGAGAGAGGGGATGAAGTAATGATTCCCACCCTCAGCCCAGGCCAATTAACATTCCCTTGGAGGTTTTTAATTAAAGCGAATGTCTGCCCAACAAAGAAGGCGAGTCTGGGAGGTTGACATCTCATCTCCTCAAAAAACACACACAGACACACCTCCCAGATAAAGGCTATTTATTATCTGCTCCAGAGACTTTCTGGGATCCATTCCCCTCTTCTGGCCTCACTGTGGCCAAGGCGTCCCTTTCTTATCTGTCTGACAGGTCTATACAATGCTTAATTGACTTGCCTGGGGTCTTGGGTTTTCTTCTTTAGGGAAAGCAGAGCTTTGGGGTGGTGATGGAGAGAGATCCCATCCTTTTGGCTTTTAATGAAAAGAATCCCATAATAATGCCATCCATTTGCAACCACAACCCCCTAGAAGATACTGTGTGGACAACTGTTTTCCTCCCAGTGGGAGCTGGGAAAAACACAGGGCTGAATTCTCAACTACTTTGGCTTTTGTTCCCCTAACACTGCAAAAATGCAGCATTCAGGAGATGGAACTTCCCTTTTGCTGAAGCTGGACTTTGCAAACACCAAAACCTTCAAAAAGTCAGTCTTGCTCAGATGCAGGCATGGCAAACACACTTTTGAAGTTTGACACAAACTTCACTTAAGGACGTTTGAGATGGGTCAGCCATTGCTGAAAGCCCACACAAATCCTGAATAACAGCAGAAGGTGCCTGAGCTGAGTACACTGAATGTTCACAGACCCACAGGAGCACTCAGTCCCAAGCCATGGCAGCACTGCCCTTACTAATGCCTTGGGGAGATGCAACTTGTGTCACAGGAGCTTGGCATTCACTACATTTTTCCAGAGCAGCACTGGATGGCAGCATGGACCCTGTGAGCACGTTCTGATGGGAGGAGCTGAGCCACCTGAAGAGCCCGTGGCTGTCAGGCTGCCCTCCCCTCCCCTCTCCTCCTCACCTTGGCACATGAGGCCTTGCCCTCTCCTCCTGCCCCAGCACACCCCTGATGTCCCCTTGAGCCGTGCCAGCACGTCAAGCTTTTATGTGCAAACCCACATCAAGTCAGGGAGACATTTCCACCCCCACCGTTTTTTCAAAAGTGGTTTTTTTTTTCCAAGTTTAGTGAGGCAAACCCACTCACAGAGATGCCAATCACACCCCTAAGTCAGTGCAAAGGAACAGGCGTGCACAGAGTGGGGAGTGGGAGACAGAA
>VZSE01004113.1:594847-632211 GCA_013398275.1 Promerops cafer | reverse complement strand
ATTTTCACTTACAGCTTCAAACACTGCTTTAATAAGCACGGATTTAAAACAGGAACTCAGAAAATGAAGAAACATACTCGAAACAACAACATACAGGATTAATGAACATGAAAATGCTTCCTTGTTGAATTTCTTTTGATGCTCAGCAGTAGCTTATTTGCAATCAGAAAGAAAGGTGCTATAGACAGTTACACCTTCCTCTATGTATTATATCTGTGTTTTCTACACGTTACAAAGTAACATTAACCTTCTCCTTTTTTTAAATTTCAAGGTACTATTCTTTTCATTTAGTCCTTTAATCCCCCAAAAGTTTTTGTATTATTTTAAATGGGAAAAAAAAAAGAAAGCAGAAGTCACATTTGTACTGCCAGCAATCACTGTAACAGGCTATTTAGCCAAAGCTGGGGGGATACAAGTCAGGAGAGCTGCCAAACCTGGCAGCCCCAGCAGGAGGGTCCTGCTGCAGCTCTCTCCACTCCCAGGAAAGGCGAGATAAACTGAAACAAACCCAACTTGGGAAGGTCTGAATGAAACCTTCTGGAATGTCAATAAGAAAACAGGGTTGTGCTTTAGTCTCTGGAGTGTTTCAAAGTCTGGGGAAGAAAATAAAAATAAATCAGAATCCAGGCAGTAAAACCTGTTAAGGTAATGAAGGATTAAGCCCACTAATACAGGCAGGCTGCCCCCAGCTCCTTGGCTCAGCCCTGCTCTGCTGTGTCAATGCCCATCTCCAAGGGGCAGCAGATGGGAAAGTGGAATGATAAGACCAGCTAATGCTGCCTCCCTCACAAAAATGGCACTATTCTAACATGGAAGGCTGACTTTTTGTGTTTAATCTCCAACCGATTTTATTTCCTGAAGAGTTCCTTTGAGAGAGGTGGTTAATGAGAAAGGCGCTATAGAAATGAAGAATACAGCTGATTGCATACGCAAATGAGCATGTGCATTTTCTTTGGGGAGGGGGATTTGCAGATGAATGGGTTAATGATAAAAGCCATTGCTGGCTTTTTATTTATTTTTTTTCCCTCCCCTCCCAAGCTCCACAGCTGAGCAGGATGGGATGTGAGAGGGGGAAGGATGGTTAGGGACAGAGAGATTAAAAAGTACAAAGCCATTTTGACTGCTTAAAAATATTTCTGGCAAGCCTGATTAGCACCGTTTGAGGGAGGACCAGTTCAGGCGGGAGCACCTGCTTCAGATGTGACTCCCAGACAACCTTTTTCCTCAAAGCCTCCACTTTTCATTATTTGGGAATGAGACAAAGAGCAGGACAGGAGCGAGGGCACCGAGCAGTTATTCTCCCAGGCGTGGCGTGCTAATGGGAAGGATGCCTGCCTAGTCAAAGGCTGGAAAGGAATCAAGAAACAGAGAAACAAACAGAGAAATGAAAAAGCAGGAGCCTGAGCCCTCCAGAAGCAGCAAACCTTCCCTTCTTTTCTTTTCTGTGGTATCTTTGGAAGCTGATGCTACGGCATACTGAAAAGGGTTTTTGTCACAAGCCCTCCCTGCAGATGTCTTCTGATCCCTCCAGAGGTATTTCAGCCCCTAATACAGCTGTCACTTTCTCCCCACTGCTCTACCAAAAAAATGGGGGGAAATATAATAGTAATAAATTTCTGCCTGACGGCCCCAAGAGCCGCTGACAGCCACGCACTGGGGCCTCGGGCCTGCCGGGACACCCCGCTGGCTGCGGGAGAGGCGCGGGCCTTCAGCGGCCTTCACGGCGCGTTAGCACCCGGCCTGCCAGGGCCGGCGTGGAGGAATCTGGGCTGCCTCATCCCCTCAGCCGCCCGGGGCTGCTGCTCTCTCCCACCCTCTGTCTCTCCTGCCCGGCTCCCTACAAGTGGAAGTGAACAATACTTTGCTCTCCATGCAAATGCCAGCGAGAGGGAGGCGAGAAAGCACCTTACCCTCACTCCCTGCTCTGCCTCTCCTTCCCTTTGTGAGTCCAAGCAGATAACAGTGAAAGCCAAGGCCCATCTGTGGCTGCTGAGCAGACTTTGTCCCAGTTACTTAGGCTCATCTCTAAGCCTCCTTTAGGCTCCCTGCAGTTTAATGCATCTTTAAGAACTGTCATTCTATCACCCCCTTGCTCTGCCGCCTCCGTGCTCCCTCCCCTGTTCCAGTCCCGCCCGCTCCCAGCCTCCCTTTCCCCCAGTTCAAAATTCTTCACATTTGAATGACTGGATTTTCATCATCACAGCTCAGAAACGCGCCCTCCCCCCTCTCCTTCACAGCCATCCTCCTGCTGAATAAAAACCGAGCTGGAGGAGCTCTTTTCACGCATTATTTATTCAAAAGCTCTCCTTTACATTTTATATCGAGCCCTCAGCGTGTCAGGCTGCCTTGGGACAGCATGGCAACTCTCACAATAACCAACACCTTAACATTATCGATGCGTTTGAACGTCCCCAAAATTCAATTCTTCTCCTTTTATTCTCTCACCTCATGCTGCACAGAATGGTAGGGAAGGTGAAAAAGTACATTTTCTTGAGGATTATTAACTTACTTTACTTTTTTTTCCACCCCAGTGCTGGCTAGGGAATATTGAAGGTCCAATAATTTTTGAAAGCATCAAACACATGAAATTAGTGAAAGCTGCTGTCTGGGCTCAGCACCTCTGAAGAGCCAGGTACAAGTTCATAATGAAGAAAAGTCCTGTATTCCCTTTGTCCGCAACTATTAGCATTTATTTGTAGTAGGCTAGCACCAAGACAGACAAAACCCTGCCACAAATGGAATCTATAATGCCCATCCCACTGGTCCCTGATGGAGGCAGGGACAAAGCTGCTCCATGGCTGAGATGAGGCTTGTTCCTTTGTCCTGCCCTGTCTAGAGCAGGGCATGGTGTCCTTTTACAGTGACCCCAGGTTTTACTGGACAAACCTATGCTTGTTCAAGGACCTAAACCATCAGTGATCCCCAGAGTTTCAGGTTGGGTTCCTCAGGGAGCTGGAAGGCACTGGGCAGCCTGTAGCTATCTCCCCACCTGAGGCAGGTGTGTGACAGCCTCTTCCCCTCTCTGCACGGTATGGCTGCCTGCTGAAAAGAGAACTTTCAGTTCCAGGTTCCTAAACAGACAAGGCAGGAAGAGGACAGGAAGAAAAACAGCTCGTAAAGGATGCAGAGTCTTCCTGAAAGTCATGGCAGAGCAGGGGCAGGGCAGGGAATGAAAGTCCCAGTCCTGTTTTTGAAGATTTTCTTTCCAATCAGGATCACCTCAGTTTCAATGGAGGGAGACTGGAAGGGCTTGAGCACAAAGGCATCAGATCTTTCAAGGGCAAAAGCTCCATGCTACGTGAAAAAGCCTTATTTCTTCATGTTAGAAATCTATGATGGAAAAGACCTTTCTCCAAGGCATGAAAATAATTTGAGTTGTTACATGAATGGCAGATCCACTTCATTCTGAAAGCTGGAGAGAGCCAACAACATCTGATTATCTGACCTGATCTTCCCTCTCTCACATGGGGTCAGACCTCTGATTTCATGACCTCTTAAGTGGCAGTGGCCTTGAGCATGGAATTAATCATGGTAGTAGATTTCCTAACTCAAGATCACAGGGTCCATCCCAAAGTTGGAGAGTACAGCAGAGCAGAAAAGATGCTCACAACCTAACCTTAGGATTTACTTTAGCTAACAAGTCTCTCCTAACAAGTAGGAGAAGAAACCAAGTCATGTATCTGCTTCCCTCCTGCTGCCCAGCTGCCTGCCCGACACTGACACAAAGCACCAGCCACACTGACAAGTCCTAAGCAAATCCCAGATTGGATTTCTTTACTTCCTCAGCACTACGGTTTTGACAAAGTTCCCATGACACCGGCAAGACACATTTGCAAAAACCCCAGCACAGCATATTCCTCGACTCAAATGAAAAATGTAATATGCAGATCAGAGAGAATGACTCTGCACTGGCACAGAACAGCACAGCTTTCTCTGCATCGACTGACAGTGCTGTTTGAGGCCCTGGGGAAACTCTGCTGGAAATGCACTGGATTTGCTCAATAGACCTGATGCTTAAGTCCTAAGACCTCTCTGTATTCAGGACAGATATGAGCAAAAGGATGTTATTCTGAAAACACAGCCATTTGTAACATTTCTTGCACACAGAACAAGACTGGCAAAAAATGGGAAGATCCATAACTACTTTGAGAAGGTTGGGAAAATTTATTTTGTGCTGTTATGGAGGTGGCAGAGGGAACCTGTGTGAGAGTCTGTATACTCCCTGTCAGAACATGCAATAACAACAATCTACTTTCTGTCTCTCACTTTGGAGCTGACTGAAAAGCAAGTAACTCCCAATAACAAATTACAAGCAGTGTTACAGCTGCTTTGAAAACACATATAATTAGCCTGCTCTTCATAGTCCACACATATTTGGTATTGCAAATATATGACACACACTTAAGCTGTAAGAGGGGAAGCTGTCTGAGGCTGCAGTTTCTGGTATGGGGCAGTGTGACAGATTCCCTGAACAGCATTTAGGGGCTCAGATGTCCCACACAAACCTTTTCCATAAAGCACCAAATCCTCACTGTGGTGCAGACGAGCTTGTTTCATCAAAATTTAAGGGGTGATGTCGAGTCCCAACAGCGATGATCTGGCTTTATTCTGTCTGCAGTCTAAGGAGGATTACCTACCTGTACAAGTGATCAGTCAATATAAATGCAAGACTGCAGACCTTAAATGAGGCTAAAAGCTACACAAAGTAAGGCTCTCAAGGGCCCAAGTCAGTGAGTTCACTTCAGACACTTGTGAAAATTTCATCTGCTGATATCTCTGTGCTCACAGCATCCTTAAGAACATGTACTGTGGAGTGAAGCAGGTGGGAAGTGCACTAAGAGGCAGGCATTAATAGGTTTAGCAAGGATTAATAGACAGACTGACATTGAGAGGCTGGGGTTTGTGAACAGCACTGTGCCACCCTACACTCAGTGTCACAAGGACCTGCAGAAACGTGGATGAATGAGCAATTCAGCCTAAAATCAGGCCATGCACATGTGATAGGTGTCTGCTGGCAGAGGCCCGTGTGAAGGTGGGAGGAGGTGGGGCTCTGCAGGACAGGGCTGTGCCAGCTGAAGCCCCTCTGTGCAGACATGTTTGTACTGGCAGCACATGCTTTTGGCTGGAAAGCTCATTTCATGTGTGTGCTCCACTCCAGGGAGAAATGTTACTAAAAGAGCACAATGAATAGCTCTGAATCCACAGCAAGAGCACTTCTGTATGGTGGCTTTTTCCCTGAAAAAGCACTTCTAGTGTAGTTCTCCTAGCAGTTCTTAGGTTAACCTCAGCATTGACTCCAGCTTTCACCCAGCACTTTGAACTTGAATTTGTAAGGTAGAAAAAGCTCCTTTAAAACAAACCACCTCAACCAATTCTGCCTTCAGGTCAAGCTCTGTGTCTCGTGTGCTGCTGCTGGCTGGTGTTCAGCAGCTGTGTGTTGTAATTAGCACTCAGTGTTCAGACACACAGAGGGACAGACTAAAACCTAAACCCGTGAGCATCTGGATCACTTACCTACCAAAGGCAAATAAATTAGGCAAAGGATGGACTGCTGTCAAGACATCAAACCTCCTTTCCAAATGGGAGTATCTGGGCTAGCTCTGAATCACACCACTGTGCTGCCTTGGCCAGTGCTAATTATAATCACACTTGTAGCTCCCCGCCCTAAAAAAAGGCAGTTTAGGCCACAGAATGTATTGCAGTTAACAGTGAAATGCAATATAATAAACCCCCAATTTCCTTGTAAATAAAATTACAGGAACTCTAAATAATGTATATCAGCTGCTAACCCTTTGAAATGGGAGGGAGTCTTCAGTCCAGCCCCAGGATAGAGACAGAAGGAACAACTTCTGAAGACAGACTCTCTGTGGACTGCACTGATGTCCCTGTCTCATTACCTCTCCCAGATTGAAGGGAAAAATCCAATTGGCCATCAATTAGGAAGAGTTCCCACTGAACCTGCAGAAACTCAAATTCACTGTTAGCTCATTAAATGTGCTAGCATTTGTAAAGGTTCAAATGGGCTTTTCAGGCTTCAGCCCAGCAAGAGAGCTATTCCTGTTGCTTGTTAGATAATTGTCAATTAATGAATTTAAATGCTATGTGGCAGTTTAAATGAGAAA
This sequence comes from Promerops cafer, assembly GCA_013398275.1. Lineage (NCBI taxonomy): Eukaryota > Metazoa > Chordata > Aves > Passeriformes > Nectariniidae > Promerops > Promerops cafer. Next base: position 626,089 of record VZSE01004113.1, on the reverse strand, counting down.
CTAACAGCTCTTCACAATCCAATAAAATCAGATGAAATTAAGTTGAATCAAAATGTTTTACACAGCATCCCAAATAAGTGACACTTAGGAAAGCACATGTGTATAAAAAATGTATGATTTCAGGGTCTTTGAGTGGTCCCACTTCATGGCTGTATCCACCAGGAAAGGAATGAGATGGCAGGCTACATTTCCAAGTGGCAATGCATCAAGCAAGACTTTATAAACCTCTGGTACCTCCTTTATCTTGTTCTTACAGACTGTTGTTAGGACTTAAGAGTTACAGCCAAATCATTTACAACCCAAATTGCATGCAAGTTTCCCTATATTTTTTTTCTTCTCGTTCTCACAAAACATTAGTAACGAGAGGCATTTATTCAGAACTATTATTTATTCATTTATTCAGAACTAGTCAGCACAGGGCTGTACCCACCACACATCACTCTTCCTTTACCCCATGATCACTTTCCCTACCTGAATGCCAAGGCAGGAGTAAGATGCACAGCACAGGGGAAAGCAGACTGTTTAGAAATCAGCATCTTCATGAAGAGAAGACAGGTAAACATTTTGCCTGGGGCACTGGCACAGTACACACACCTTCCCCAAGTACATCACGGGCTCCAGGTTCTGCAGGAGAAGGTGCTGCAGTTCCACTGTGCATCATTTCCATCCCTCCTGCCCTCACAGCTACCTGGAGGATGCTGCAAGGGGGTCAAGAGCAGGCTGTCTGCCCACCCCAACAGACCCCCTCCTATGCCAAGAGGGGTGAATCTGGACATCCCAGACACTCTTCATGCTGAATTTACCCCCTGGCAATCAAAAAGGAAAGGGCTAAACAGTGGGCAAAGCACAGTAAAAGACAGAGAGATGGGGCAGAAGAAGGAGGAGGGAGAACGTACATGGACTTCCATTACTTCAAAAAAGTTAAATCTGTTGGATTTTAGATTTTTGAGCACTTTTAGGAAATTGGAAGGATCAGCAGAGCAGCACAATTGGCTTAGAGAAACAGAAAAACAGAAGGGCAGCTACAGCACTCAGTGATAACTTAACCCACACGAAAAAGGTTAGATATTTCAGCTCGTAAAGATACAAGAAAATTGTGTAAAAAATGAATCTAGTTTATGAAAAACTAGATCAGTTCCTATCTCTGAATCAGACTTTATTCTAAAGGTGAACTGAGTAATCAAATCAGACTGCAAGGTTATCAGAAGTTCAGTAGTTTCCTTCACATATGGCATTGCTTGTGCTCCTGCAGAATATTACCTATTACCACTTGTAATTTTGAAGAGAAAATATCCTGTAAAGAGAAAAGCTGTCTCAGAAACCAGCTCCAGAAGTGTCACTGGCCAAGGAGAACTAGAGCCACTGAACCTCTGCCTAAGCAGATGTGGATAAAAATTCAGCAATCCTGTTCTCAATATTTTTAACTGCTGGAGAGGAGACCAAAGGACGTCTGCCTCCACCATTTATGTAATCAAGTTTCAAGACCACCAGTCAGTATTTCTGTTTGGAAGAGCCACGAGATGCCACAGCAGCAGCATTGTGGAGAGATGGGTTGGCAGAGAGGACAGGCACTATTCCAAACTCTCACACAGCTTTTCCTGGTTTCAGCACCCCAGGGAGATGCCTCTACATAATAAGAACAGCTCTGTGGCTGCCAGTTTTCAACTACTACTGTCCTTCAGGACCCAGGCATGTCTGTCACCTTAAGCAAATAACTGCATGTTCCAGCAGTCTCCTCTGCTTCAAAACCTGTAAGAAAGCCAGAGCTCTGCCTGCTGGACCCGAAATGAAGATGTATGATTCAAGTCCCAACAGTCAGTCAGGAGCTCCAGCAGCAGGCTCTAATGGTTTATTGCCTCCCTGGAAGCTGGAGTCAGAGGACCTGATTTTCCCAAACACTTTACAGAATCCCAGAATCTCTGGGTTGGAAGAGACCTCCAATGGGATCATCGAGTCCAACCCAGCCCTAACACCTCAACTAAACCCTGGCACCGAGTGCCACATCCAGTCTGTTCTTAAACACATCCAGGGGTGGTGACTCCACCACCTCCCCAGGCAGACCATTCCAGTACTTTATCTCCCTTTCTGTAAAAACCTTTTCCCAATACCCAGCCCGGATTTCCCTTGGTGCAGCTCAAGGCTGTGTCCTCTGGTTCTGTCAGTGCTGCCTGGAGACAGAGACCAACCCCCCTGAGCACAGCCACCTTTCAGGGAGCTGCAGAGAGTGATGGGGTCACCTCTGAGTCTCCTTTTCTCCAGGCTGAACACCCCCAGCTCCCTCAGTCGTTCCTCACAGGGCTTGTGCTCCCAGTCCCTCACCAGCCTCGTTGCCTCCTCTGGATGTGCTCAAGCGTCCTGACCTGCTACATGCAAAGCACACTCCCTCCCTCTCCAGCTCTGTATTTCTCCCTCTGCCTCTGGTCTATTGGTTTTTTTGGTTTGCACTGGAGGTTGGTTCAGCAGAGAAATCTCCTGGTGCACCCAGCCACCAGGACCACCTCTGATCTGGGCTGTGGCTGCTCCTGCCAGTCTCAGTGTAACAGCAGGAGCACCACACTGAAGGTTATGGAGCAAAGTCAATCAGCTCTCTAAGACAGTAATGTAGGCACCAGCTGACAAATGGAAAGTTACTAAAAAACTTCACAAGGTAGCAGGACAAAGGACTCTGAAATATCTTCTTCTGCACAACTTGCAGCTTAGCAGTGGGGAAAGGAGTGAATTAATTACTGATGTTCATTTGATTTCTATTGTTTAACGTGCAGCAGTCTGGACTTCTTGCTTCTTGCCTTCAATATCTAAGATTGCCAAGCAGGCTCTCATCCCTGGGTTGATAAGCCTAAGACAGCCTGGTTTCCAAGATCAGCAGGTGCACTGAGTCCACAAGAATCAGAACAGTTTTGGGGTGTGTTTGTAAAGCTACCAGGCCATAACGGGGCCCTTCATGCTGTACCTTTTGCTTCCTTACAGACAGCTGTTCCCACATGCTATTACCATTATTATTAGCACTGAGAGTTGCCTTTGCTGTGCAGTTTACAAGCAGATCAATACACCATTTCCCCTCCCACCAGGGCACCCTGCTGCTTCTCCTCTGCCTTTAATGCACTGTTTGACTTCAGCAGCATGTCACAGAGGCAGGGAAAACTGGGGAAAAAAGCTCAAGAATCCACTTGATGGAAACAACTCGTTCATTGGAGTGAGTTCCTAATTTCCTCTCAAGGAGCCCCTGAGCTGTGTCCCTGGCAGGCTGGAGTGGGGCTGGCAGTAGCTGTACCTGTGCTGCAGTGATGGCAGAGAGCACAGAGCCTGCCAAGGTGACTCAGCACACTCCCTGCCACCAGCTCCACTGGATTAATCCTGCCATCTGCTCTTACAAAAAGGTGAATGTGCTTATTGTGGAAAGTTCTTGATTTTAATGCTGGCTGAGTCGCTGACTGCTGTGACCTGAGATTGATGCAGCTGACAAGGCTGTGAAGCTGGCACAAAGCCCCTCTCAGAAATGGCTGTCAGGCCAATATGATTAAAAAATAAATAAATCAAGGAACCAGAAGCAATTCCATATACTCTTCCCTAATCAAGTGTACATCATTAAAAACAAGGTTGCCAACTCTCTTAGGATGGCCACAGCGGAAATGCTGTGGTATTTTCAAACCCCAATTTTTTAATCCTTTTAGTCCCAGCAATAAATATGGAATCCACAGGACAAAGCCCCCAAAAGTCCATTCGTGCACAGATACATCCCAAAGCCACAGTGACTTGCAAGCAGAGGCTCACAATCCAACATAGCTCAGAGCTAAGGCTCAGGGTATGGCTAAGAAACCCCAAAGTGAAGTGCTTGCTCTCAAGGTCACTTTTTCCCCTACCTAAGTGGATTTTCATCCCATTAATTGAAACCTGTGACTTGTATTTCCTTACTATACATGAAACTGACTATTAGTTTGTGTCCCCTCCTAATGGCAATAAAGGTTCTGGAATGCCTCATGACTAGTATCATAAATGCCAAACCAGACAACTTAAGCTGAAATTAAACTGTGATTTCATACTCAGCTTTAAAAGTTACAGAGAGTTCCCCATGCAGGATGTCTTACACTATTTGCCACTAGCTTGATTTTGTATCACAAAAACTCCTTGATATTGTTGGATGTACAGATACAGAGCCTTCAATGGGATCTCCTGCTATCAGCAGCAATGTCAAAATTTTCCTGAAAGTTACTGGAGTTAATTACAACTCTGCTGCAAATACTTCATGAAAGTAATTTTATTTAGCCTTTGCAACAAAAAACCCAACTAAATATTCCGTGAGCTGCCTTTGTTATTGCCCTCCAGCAGGTAAATGCTGAGAGAAACAGATGCAGCTTATGCTTGGTTGGAACATTTCTGTAAGAAGCTTAAGTCAGGAGTCCCTTAAAGAACTGAACTGGCCCTACACAAGGAAGTATTTGACCTTATCAATAAGGTCATGGATTCACTGGAAGATTACAAGAAAACAACAGGTCTAATAGGTTCAGGCAAAGGCTTCTGTGCCCACAATCAAACCAGACAAACTCTTATGCAAAAAACTCCCTGTCAAGTAGGACCACCAAATTCCACCTTTGCTAGAAACTTTTTAAAAAATTAATTCACACTCCCATATTTTTTACCAGTTAAGATACTTCTCAGGAAACAAATGAAACTGAAAATCAGAAAGTCCAATAATTAATTTTCATGTTGGTCAGTGGCACCTATAAATCATTATGTGAACCCAAGATATTTCTGTAGTACCCAGACATGCTGTACTTTACTTTTTTTCACCTTGACAAATGTATCATCATGTATCAGTCTTTACAGAACAACCATACAGCAAAATTCAACAAGGTAACTCACTGGGTGGCTTTACAATATCTTTTAAAAATAATTTTCATTCTTCATCTGTGTGTTCAAACATTGTAAAAGCAATTAAGCTAAGTAATAGAGACTCAGTTGCACTGACAGTCACATTTCCTTCCAAGAATCATAGTCAGATTGGTTTCACCATCCTCAAACACATAAAATGTTTGCTAGTTTATATTTGCTAATCCAGTTCCTTTCTTAATCAAATTACTTACTTGTATTAGGTTAAAAAGACAAAATAACTCCCCAAGGCAGGAAAATACTCGTAAGATGTTATATGGGAGAAACAGGAAAATAAGAGAATAAGAAAATAAGAGTATCTGGGACTGGAGCAAGACAAACCAGTCACATTTCTGTCACCCTCTGGTATAGGAGCCTGGGAAAATTGCAGCACTCTGCTACAATTTTCCTGATAATGATGGCTGTAACAAGAAAAGAAAGAGAGGTTTTACAGGGAACTGGGATATAAAATCAGGTGTAGGTGTAAATTGGTAAAATCAGCTCCGTGCACGAATTCTGAGAGTGGGTCAGTACTTGGCATGGCCATTCTTAAACCTTTGGACAGCCTTCCACCCCTCCAACACCCTGGGGCAGAGGGGTCTTCCACCTCCTGACTTGTGTGACATCTCCCCAGAGACACCCTCTCCAGGGGAAGAATGCAAGGGCTGGAGATGAACTATCAGAATTATTTAAGCCTTTGAGAATTTGAGGTAATGGGCGTTATTTTCTCTAAGTTAGAGCAGTTTATCTCAGCTGATGTCAGGAGAGTTACCCTGGTGAAAAAGGGTGAGGTGCTGAGTTCTCTGTTTTATCCTGAGGGCTTGCATTGCTCACTTGTTCTCTCTGGACATTTGAATTCACAACACATCTACCAAGAAACTCTAGATTTTGAGTTGTTATTTTCTTCTTTTTCTTCGATCTTTGGAAAGATGGATTACTTTCTTGCTTGTCTGACTGGACCATCTGCTGATATTGCAGGGGGACATGTGTTGGTATTAATAAACTCTATTTATTCATGTAATAATTTTCCTTGGGAATCCAGCTGAATTTGTTTAGCCTGTTCTCAGTATGATGCTGTCAGCCGCTGATATTTGGAGGGGAAAGCCATAAATACTTTTCTGAGTCTGGCTAATGATTTTTTTTTTTTTTTATTTCAATCAGAATAATTGCCATGGTTTTGCCTGGGAAATAACAACTTGCAAAAATGCACTCAAGAGGGATGTAGGAGATTTAAACAATGCCAGATGTAAAAGCCTTGTTTTAGCCAATGAGCTGCCAGGCACTTCCCAACCTCAGTAACTATCTTCAGGACAACAAAGCCCACAGGATGCAGAAAAAATTACATTGTGCATTTCTGAGAGACACACATATGCAAACCAATGTCTGTGCCCCATTCATTGATGCAAATCTGAAGAGTTCTTGCTTTCTTCTCTTAAAATCTTCTGGTCCCTCTAGATCCAAGGCCAGCTCGAGTCTCTCCAAAAAATAATTAAAACCATCAATCCTTTTGGAGTCAAAACGAAAATGGCAGGGAAAAAAAGAGGTGAAACTGTGTTTCCACCTATTTTTAATTCAGAAGAGCTGAGAAACAAGGGGATAAGATTCAGCAAAACTTTTCATCATCCAGGCTCAGCTTCACTGAGACTCATTTTGGCTTTTGGGTTGTCCACTTGTACAAGCAAATACCTATAAATAAAGCAGCTGTGACATCTGTATCCTTCCCAGTGGGACAGCCATTTGACATCAGCTTGATTCCTCAGGTTTACCAGAGTGTGCTGTGACAGAAATGTGCCAGCTGCACCTGACCACTGCACAGACACTGGTCACTTTCCCAGGAAAGACTGTGTGCAACTCCTTTTCCTCCCACATCACCGCCGGGACAGAAGGACCAAAGCAAACTGGGAGTGAGGCAGGCTGCCCTGCAGGCTGCTAGAAAAGGCACACCTGGCTTCACAGCGAGCCACAGGGCTCTCCAGGGAAGCAAAAAAGCCTGCTCTGGCCTTCAGGCATCTCCTGAACATCCCATTCCTTTGTCCCTTTACCCTGTATCATCACCAGCTTTAAAAGCCCCCATGCTTCTACCTCCTAAGAGTTCTTTTATTTCTGCTGTGTGCAGTCAAGTTAAATGCCAAAATAAAAGCAGGGAGCAGTAACTACAGAGGTGATACAACACCATGAAGCCAGTTTAGTCATTCTTACCTCCTTGTGATCAAAATCATAGCTCTCTATCTGTTTGCAACAATGCCATAAGACATGAAAAAAACCAGGAGTAACTATGCCAATAAATTTTCAGACAATTTCATGTTAAGGATAAGGCAATTCAATTTAAAGAAGTAAATCTTTTTGGTTATGTTGGTATTTTGAGTGCAAAGCTATAAACCAAAACATATTAAGAAAGAGTTACTGTTGTATAATTAATGTTCCAAAGAAGAAAAATATTGATGCTAAGGGATGACGTTAACTGCATTCCCACTTGAGTATGTTATGGTACAATATTTAATTACATGCTTGCATTTCTCAAACATTTATTACAACCTATCTTCTGCTAGACATGATGCATGTGTATTATTGGGCTGAACAACATGATAATATATCAAAAGAAATTGCAAGAATTGTTTTCCAGTTATCACAACAGAATGTCAATTCCCTTCCACCTCAGACTTGCACCCAAACTGATGAACCATGGCAGCCCTCCCTCCCACACAGGCCAGCTTTGAGCAGGAATATCCCTCTCAACCTGAGGAATATTTTCAGAATACTACAAGCAACAGAAAAAAAGGAAAATAATGCAACTACAAAACAACTTTCACCAAGAGGACTTGCTACTGAGACAGCTGTATCACAGCTGCAGTGAGGGCAGGGATTCACGTGCCACTTTGAAGCACACACAAGAAAATCCAGGATTCTCTGTACTGGATATATGCTTTCTCTTCACTCCTCACATCATTCCAGAAACTTAAGCCGACTACACTTAATTCACTTGAGAATACATGCAGCCTTCAGCTGAGCTTTCAGACATATCCAGGTTTAGCAGACTACAAATTCTGGCTGAATTTTCCTCTGAAAGGCTGTGAAGTAGCTCTGCAGGACTATTTAACATTTATGTGAGCCCTCACACTCAATTACACGAGTATATCAAAGTTTAGTGTCTAAACCAGCAAGGCTAATATTTCACTTCAGAGAGGTGCTGGCACCTTTGATAGGGCTTTAACCCCAGCTGGTGACACTGCACTGCTCTGTCACTGTGGGCACTGCAGGATGGCACTGCAGGTGACACACCAGGCTGGGAAAGCTGGGATGCTCATACCAAAAAAAAATTGAAATGTACATTTATAAGGTAGAGAACACCTCTGACACATTTGCACTTTTTTATTCTAAATTTCACTCAAATCTGCTGGATTCACGTATGCTGTCTTCATCCTGCTAAAATTTGACTTGATTTTGTCCACCATGAGATGTCTGCTTATCTCAGGATCTCCAGCTCCTTACTGACTGCTAAGTTGGGAAAAGTTTGCTTTGTCTCAAAAAGTAAAGGTGTGTCACAGCACCAGAGACTGAGGAGTTCAGGAACTGAAGAAAAGGAGGATAGAGAAAATTTCAAGGCCATAAACTATTTGAGTGTCAGTGGATTCCTAGTGAGGCATAAAGAGAATCTGTCTGGATTTTTTTTTACTGGAAAAGTTTGTTATGAATAGGGACTGTTCCTTCTAAACAGGACTTACATGTATTTAAACCTCCCCATCACAGCTGATGGCACCCCAAGGGCACAGTTTGCCAAAAGTGGTAGACAAAATGTCTGGAAATCTTCCACATGTACAGCTGGCAAACTGACAGTTCATGTCTCATTCAAACCCCAGCAATGAATTCTTACTCTGACATCAACCAAAAGCAGAAGGGTTGTTCCTTTCAAATATGGTACCTTCCCAAATTCCTGTGCATATAAATACACACATATTTTGTAAAAAGAATAATGGTATGGTTAATAATTCTCTACTTTCTCTTTCCTGCACTTAAGTAAGTGCTATCTTTTCCATTTCTCTGAAGAAGCCTTTACTGAACACAGTCTTTTCAGGGATACACCTCTCAACTACAGTATTCAAAGCTGGGTCTTTTGCTAGCAAGAAGAATTTGGAAAATACCCAAAACCCACAACAAAAAGCCTACCATATTGCCACTGTGACTTGGTACACAGCAGGCAAAGCTGCATGTGAGAGCAGCCTCCTTTCGAGTGCAAATCCAGTGGTTTCATTTCCCAGTTTTTCTGTAACACCACCAACACATCCAGAGCCACTCCTCCAACACGTGCACGTTACCCATCTCCAGCTACATTTCAAAATACCACTTTGTGCAACCAAACTGAATATTCTCAGTAAAGGACAGACATTATTTTTGAAATAAGTCATTTCAAAATGATGACCAGTGATTGTTTTTCTGCCAGGAAAGTAAAGGCCAGCTATTTGTGCTCGAGAACATCCCTGGCACCAGAGAATTAAACTCAAGGGCTCACAGTATCCCTTAGGGACTGGAAAGGACAGCAGGTAGATGCTCCTAAGAGATTTAATTCTAGTGCTGCATAAGCCACTCACAGTCACAAAGACTTTGGCATAGACACAGATTCCAACTGTTCTGTGTAGCTAAACAAACCCAGAAACACCATTCATTGCTGGCAAGCCTGGAAAAGAGCACGTGAAAACCACGGAGGAGGAAAGGAAGGATATCTCACACAGCCCTGAGTGGTGCCTTTGGGAGGAGAAGGAGACAAATCTCCCTCTTCCCCAGAGGAGGAACCACTGCTTTGAATTTTCCAGTACCAACTACGATTTCCCTGGATAACTATCACTTACACTGAAGTAGTTTTAAGAGAGCCACATCAAAGGAACCTGTACACCAGTGCACAATATTTATTTGCCCTCGGGGAGAAAGCCAGCCTTGGTGGGTGAGCACAGGGAGTGCAGGGCTGGGAACTTCAAGGAATCTGGCACTTGGGGAAGAAAGTAATGCATTGCTGTAACCAGTGTTTAAATACTCAGGTCAGAAACATATTCTGTCCCACATTTGTCTGGTAAGTTTAATTTTCAGCCTCCATGTCCTACTTCTGCGATGCCCAGGAAATCACTCAACTGAAAATAATTAGAAGCTGGAAAACTATTAAGGGGAAGTATCACATATGCTTGCCCTGTTTTAGTCTTCCTGGAGCTATCAGACTAGACAGATTTTTCTCTTGCTCCAGTACAGCTGTTCTTACTCTTTTTTCTTTCAGAAAGGGCAACATCCCATATGAACACAATTTAGGGTCAATATATACTTGTGGAAGTGTAGCAAGATTACATATGCATGTGTGCACACAAGCTCCCAAAGCTGGATGGCTTCAAACTCTGCTTGCAGAGATACAGCTCAGACCCAGAGCTCCATATTGTGGTACATGCAATATTGATGGCATTTTGTTACATTTCAAACTTTAAAGCTGTAACACACAGCTTTTAAAGCATGCAGTTTACATGAGTGCTTTTACAATTGCAATTACCCTTTGCTTTGGAGTTCACTGACGCAGCGAAACAGCTTCTCAAAAAATGGCAATTTCTGCTGTTTTGCCTATTGCTGCATCATTTCGCAGTACTGCATTAACCAAACGCATTTAGAACAAGATTTAATCCAATTTAGAAAAAAAACATGGCTGGTGAATGACCAGCAGCACAAAGCTACTCTGCCTCAGCAGCATCAGCAGAGTGACAGATATTACGGGGAGGAAAGAGGCAGGAAACACAAGGCTGGCAACAGGACTGAATTTTCAGCAGTTGCCTACGAATTGCTATGAAAATAAATGGTAGCACTGGCAAGAGCAGTGTGTGGGAGATACCTGCAGGACCCTCCAGATGATGCAGTCATCAGTGGGGAGTTCCAGAGCAAGCTCAAAGCTCTGTGAGGAAGCCCAGGGCACACAGATGGTGGGAGAAGTTCTGGCTGTCCTGTGCTACTGAACTCAGAGGCAACAGCCCAGGCAGCTCTCTAAAAGCTCCTCTGTCAGATCTCACAAACCCTTTTGACTCTCCATACTTCTTCAAAGATGGGAGGAAGTTTCCCAAGACTCCAGAAATTAAATATTTCTTATTCCCTGTTACGTAGTTGATAATTAGAGGAGGGCTGGGGGAAAGGATTTGGGACAGGTTTTGTGTTTCAACAGACTTAACATATTACAGCAAACTGCTCAGCAAACACTTTGTGGGAGTGGGCAGAGAGTTTTTGACCTCAAAGCTATACTGATTAAATGTATTGGTAGGTTTTCTTGCATTTAAAATCCCACTCCCATTTTGAATTACACTTTGAAATTATTTTGTGACTTCCTATGGAGATCTGCCTCACTGAGAGAAAGCAAAGAGTTTCCTCATACAGAGTTCTGAATTCCAGTGCTTTTCATTGCAACACTGGCACAAAGTGGGAGGTTAGCAATTTCATTGGCATGAGACTTGTGTTGCCTCACTTCATACTGTTTCTGGGTTAAATGGGAAACTTGGGCTTGGATATTCTTTTCTTTTTGTGAAATGGCCCATTTTTTGGGACATGTATTTATAGAGCATTGGGGGTCATACCATGACTATTCCTGCTCTGTGCAACACACTACACAAAGGTCACAGAGCATACAATGGGGGAGAAAGGCAAAGAAGAAAGAAATACTCATCTTTTTTATAAAAAAAAGATTTTACACTTACCTGTATTTTTCAGTTCATAAATGAAGAGAAGAAGAACAGAAGATCCAACAACAGTGAAAATATGGAAGAGAAAAAAAAAAGAGACACTGTTAATTCAGAAAAGGAGGTTTATATAACACAGCTTGGGGCTGTAAGATCTTGCCCACTGTTTCTCCACAAACAGATCACATACACTGGATCTCAGAAAGTGCAAACTCATGGCAGAATCCCCCTTCAGGGTTGGGACAGAGAGTTTATTTTATGGCTGAGGACACAATTTGTTGAAATGAACTGAAATTGTGGAGTGTGGCAGTTTCTTTCTTACAGCACAATGAAAGCCTGGTCAAAGTATTTACTTTCCTGAATACACTTCAGATCAGCAGTATCCTGAAGATGATGGGATTTTTGGCATGTCTTTTTGTGTGCTCTAGTCATTTTAAGAAAAAGAAAAAGGCAGAACAAAACACTTTGGCAGGAAAAAGCACTGTTTTTCATCCCTGAAGAGGGCCCTTACTTCTCTGTTTAAAGGTCTCTACGCTCAGACAGAATTAACACTTATTTACCATCAGAGTTCTTTCAAGGATTCTCAAGTTCAGCGGACTTCTCTCTCCACATGGTGAATTTTAAAACCACTGAGCAAAACCCGGCAGACAGGACTGTCTTTTCTAGCAAACCCTCCTTCCCCTGCCTTCATCCCGCCCTCTCAGCATAACCGAGGAGAGGGCTGAGATGAAAGGCTGCACCTTAACGAAGCCTCTGCCTGCAGCAGTGATGCTGAGCTTCAGTTCCTGCTCTGCACACAAAGAGAAGCCATTAGGAGCCCCAGGCTTACAGGCAAAGGCACTGACAGGTTCCTTTTAATTAGCCTGAAAACTAACTTGGTGAGAATGGCTTGTCTGTATCAATAGCTCTAATTGACTGCTCTGAAGACAGACAGAGCAAATAAAGCAGGGGGTAATTATTGTGTGTGACAATTTGATTGACAAGCTTGTCCCCCGGAGGAGAATCCAGAGAGCCCATTGTCTGGCAGAGCCCCCAAAATAAAGCTTCTGCTTCCAGAGGGCTCCATTAAAAAGCCCAGTGGAGATTTGGCATTCTGTTAATGGGCTAACAGCCACCGCAGGCAGGAGGCTCAGGTGTGCTCCCTGGGGAGGGGAAAGGAGCAGAGGTGTGCTTCAAGAGCACGAAAAGGAGAAGATGAGGAAGCTGCTGCCTCACTCTCCCTGCAATACACTCCGCCATTCACACAGATTTTCAATTCATGGCCCATCTTAAGAGAGAGCACTGCTTGAGTCAGCCAGGAGTACACAGTGTTATAAATAACAAATAGTTACTGGCTTTCACATTTATGCATTAGCTTTTGTTTTGCGAGTTGTTATTGATCCCAGAGATCCTGACATAGTACGATTTGTAATTCCTTTTGACTGCTTTTTAGTGTAGTATAATCTGTCAGTTTATGTGTGCACTGTATAGCTTATATAAATAGTAAATAGTAATTTGATAAATATATTTTAGGCCATCGCATAATATTAAAAGAGAGACTGTGTGATGTTAAAATGTTTTTATGTAACTAACTCAGAGAATGCTGTAAGATAATTAGGTGGTTCCTCGCATTTGTAGATTATCTGAGTGATAAGATAAGTGACAAAACCCAGAACTCAATTTACTGACTCCTTGTTATCAGGGAGTGCAAAAACAACGGGATGGAACCACAAAAAGAAATAAAATATACTGGTTTAATCTACAAGACGGCATGAAGACAAGTCAAAAGTTAAAACCAAGCAAAAGAACACCTAAACTCAAAGGAATAATGTATAGACTCTTAAGAATATGCATGTACCCCCTGTAATGTAACAGCACATAAAGGACATGGTTTTGGTGTGCTTTTGGCAGATAGCCAAGCACCCCAGCGCTGGATTTTATCCCTTTTATCCCTTATTAAACTTTTATAAAAAAAATTCTTAAGAGTGAACTTCGTTTTTCACAATAGGAAGCAACTGAAAGGGATGATGTTGTCCAATCTAACACACCCCACCTGGACGAGCTGCTACCCAGGCTTGTTTTCCAGACCACCAATCACAACCCAAATGAATTCAGGGCACGTTTTTCAACAGCACCTTTTGAGAGTATTTCAGCAGAGCTAAAAGCTCCCCAAAAGCACTGTGCTACCTGCCAGGCATCCCACAGCAAAGGTGAGGGCCCCCCAAAAGACAAGGGGAAGCTGGCAGGACAGAAACAGGAGGGGGGAAGCACCAGGTAGAAACCAGCCTGGCAGGTAACTTGGAAAGAGCCAGTACAGACACCTCAGTGCTGCCCACCTGTTCACCCACTTGCAAATTTCTTTCACTTCTAAAGAAACATCACGAAGGAAAAGTTTCTCTACCAACTGCTGGCCACGCTTGTTTTCTCCCTATGAAGAGTGTCTGAATGTGTTGTGTCAACAACAGTGACAGTGAAAAGTCACTATTACTGGAGGCATGAATTTAATTTTGAATTGTTTAACTATTTAACCAATCACTCGGCTTCTTATGGAAACCTGCGATTTCCCCCCCGTTTTACTTTTTAATGTCAAGACAATTCTATTAGAAATTCCAAACCACTTTTCCACATCAGTGGGGAAAAAAAATAAAAATCATTTGGGCAGTTTTATTCAAGAATGACCCTTCAAACCACCAGGTTGTTCTTCCACCCAGAGTCACAGAGCACAGGAAAGTCCCAGCATGCTGCCAGGAACAGTGCTAGGGATGGGGCCAAACCCCATTTAAGAGGAACAAAAGATACTCATCAGTTCCAGCCTGTCACTGTGTGTGACAGCACAGGCAGCAGGTAGGACACAGTCACAGAGTGAGAGGCAGTGCCTTTGGGAGCTCACAATGTGAATGTGGAGACAAAGGATGAATGGAAAACTGAGCGACAGGCGCTGCCCAAAGGCTCAAAAGCTGGCCAGGGGCAAAACCTGTGAAAGCCCCAAGATGTCCTGACCTCAGGCTCAGTGTCTAACCACCGAGGGGGAAGCAGCCCAGCAAGTGTCACATGCCATTCTGTGAAGGGCAAATAAAGCACGGGGCAGGGCCAGTGCACAGCTCAGGCTCGGCAAGGGCTCAGCTGTGGGAGCTGTATCCTCTGGCACACACAAACAAGGCTTTTTTAGTGCCAGGCAGTCTGCCTCCTGACTGTCTTTACAGAGAGTGCCACAGGTCAGCAGGCCCCAGACTGTGTTCCAGCCTCCCAGGTGGTGGTCCCAGAAGAGTTAGGAATTACTGAGTCATGAACACGGGTCAGTTTGTAAAGTTCAATCTACTGTTCTGCCTGGAAGGTCAAAGACATTACTTCAAAAACTGAAACTGGTCTTAAAGGTCATTGCCCAAGCACAAATTGCAACAGCACAACCACATAAACCACAAAATCTCAAGAGACATTGCTGGAGAAGTCAAAGGGTAAGAGAACATTGCAGCCTGGACCTTGAGAAATTCAGAAACCCTGAGGCATCCTAGATCTTGGCTGTGGAGAGCATCCCTAATCTGCAGAGCGTAGGCTGAACTCAAAGAACACAAACTTTGAGCTACACAAAATATTTTAAGTCAAAGAATCATCGAATGGTTTCGGTTGGAAGAGACCTTAAAGATGATCTCATTCCACCCCCTGCCATGGGCAGGGACACCTTCCACTATCCCAGGGTGCTCCAAGCCCTGTCCAACCTGGTCTTGGACAATTCCAGGGATGGGGCAGCCACAGCTTCTCTGGGCAACTGTGCCAGGGCCTCAGCACCCTCCCAGGGAAGAATTCCTTCCTAATACCCAATCTAACCCTGCCCTCTGTAAGTTTAAAGCCATTCCTCCTTGTCCTGTCACTCAAGGCCCCTGTCCAAAGTCCCTCTCCAGCTCTTCTGGAGCTTCTTTAGGCTCTAAGGTCTCCCTGGAGCCTTCTCCTCTCCAGGCTGAAAATCCCCCAGCTCATCAGAGAGGTCAGTGACCAAATTAATGTACAAGTTTCATTTTTGCTTATACCAAACTAATTTCATTTTCTGGGTCTTAGACCTTTCCCCCATATACATAGAAAAAAAAGAAAAACCCTTTAATTTTTTGGACTGAAGCTCTTTGCAACATGCAACCCATTTGTAAGTAATACTTGTAATACCTGTAAATAATACTGATTCCCCCCACCCTTAATCATATTTCTTGGCCAGTTTACTGTTCACTGACTATTTTGCTGCCATCTGCGTATGAACAACTTGGATGTAGAAGCTCACTCTACAGCAGATATCCAAATGAAAATACACACCTCAAAACAAATCACAGGCTGGAATTCTACAGGAAAAAAGGTGTTAGAAGCAATACAATTGGGCAGTTCAATCAAGAGAAAAGTCCAGTAGCTACTGGGACAAAGGCTTACAACATGCACGCGGGATTTACTGACCACTACCATGAAAACATCAGCCATGTTTAAATCCACAATTAGGCTCACAGCAGCAGCTTAAAAACATAACCAGGTCATTATTGCCTGAATCAGATGAGCCAGGATACTACATGATCTGGACTAATGCCAAGGCAAAATGAGCCCTTAAGCTTAACAGACAGACAGAAGTGCCAGACTGATAGTAACGTCTCTTTTGACTTCTTCCTACCTTCCAGATCTAGCAGATATGATTCAGCCCCCTTCCAGACAATCCTTTTGAAACTACAGAGATGCAAGTCCTGTCTAAAACCCCTTCTGCTGCAAGGTACTTTGGTGTTGGCTGGGAATTGTTTCCTGAGATGCTGGTTTCAGGCACTCGGGTGTAAGCAGCTGGCACCCTGAGAGAACATTTATGCCAGGCAGGGCTGGGAGGCCAGTGGTCTTCCCTTCACAGAGTGCCACCCTTCACTCAAGGCAAACATTCTCAGCAAACCTGCAGCTCCAGCAGCAGCTTAGTTTTCAGTGTGTTACTCAACATATTAACCAGCCCAGCATCCACGAGGCAACAGATGGACCTGAGACATTTCTGTGTCCCCAGCCTTGCTTCTGTTAAATGCCTGCAGTTGGACGTGGTGGAGGAACATTTTAGCTGACAAAAGGGACAGAAGCAGCTGCTTCTGGAGCCATGAACCTTGGGTTTGTCTGTAGTTGGAGATAAAGAGCCAGGTTCTGAAAAAAAAGGGGCACAAAGTACATCTAACACCTTCACTGCAAGGGACACAGGCATCTGGGCTTGAAGGCAGTGAACATGGATCAAAAAGCTGGTTTGAAATGGTGGATGAGCCTGTTGCAGTTTTTCCATTGTGTGGGGGGAAGAGATGGCTGGGGAAAGGATGAGCCTCCTGCTCTGGAGAAAGGAAGACAGATTTTCCAGAGCTGATCAGGCAAAATTTATCTATCAAAGAAAGCAGGTGAGCAGTGGAACTTACAAAGGCTGATTTCCCAGGGCCTGGGGTTTGATTATCCCATGTCTAACAGAAGTGGGAGCTCTACTCAGAGCTTCTCTAGAAGCAGAGGCATGTGTCCCGTGTGGGTTCATTAATGTCCAATAATGCAGCTGAGCTTACCCCTAAACCTCCCCTCAAGCAGGGAATTAATTTGTGTGTGTGTGTCTCTGCTTTGCCTGGCCACCTATTTTCACTGAACTTCCCAGCTGAAATTGCCTAGTGAATTCAAAACCTTTTACAACAGGAGTGACAAGCATGAAATTAGATGATACAATCATATACACCTCATTCCCTTCAGAAAGCAGGTTAAAGGTAATTTGGGACATTTTTCAGCACACAACTCCTAATGGCTGCCCATTTCAGAATGAAGATTTTTGTTACGTTTTTCTGTCCTGTGATGCTAAATAGGAATACCTAGGGGACCAGGGGCTGAAATGGGGTGCAGAGAGTGGATGCCTGGGCCTGTGGGTGACCCAGGCACAAAACATTTTGGGTATGAAGACCACGCTGATTGGACCCACAGTGCCACGAGCAAAGCAAGGCATGGCAGCTCTTCCCCCTGCCACCAAAGCCACCAGGAAATTCTTGCTCCCTTAGCTGTTTCTGAGAGGACACTGCTAATGACTGCTGCTAATTTGTGTTATAAACAGCCTCTCTCAGACCTAGCAAAGTCTGCATGACCCTGCTCCTAACTGGGACCCAATTATTCCTCCGGGTCTTGTGCTGTGCTGCAGGTTTCCAAGTGTGGCACAGGGACTGACCCTACAAATAAAGAGTCACCACTGTCTGCATGTGCTTCATGCTTTGAATCCATTTGCGTTTTTTAGCTGCTGGCACCATTAGGGGAGATGCTGATCTCAATTAAAACCAGCCCATTGCTTCCCTAGGCTTAATTAGAAGCAGGGTTGTACATTCTGGCACCAGCAGTATTTTCTTTTCAATTAATGGACTTAACAGGCAGCAGATGCCAGTGTCTTCTTTTCTCCCCTCTCCAGCAAGCGTCCCACCCCTCTTTTAAAATCATCAGCAATGATTTTAAAGAGACAGCTAATTCAGATACTGCTTCTAAAACTGAGAATAGCTGTAAAAAACCCCAAATAAATCCACAAGAAAGCCCACAGTAATCTTCCATCTTCTCTATATTTTGAGAAATGCTAAGCAAAAAGCAGAATGGTGAATTAAATAACAGTGCAAGCCATGGTAGTCTAGGACTAACCTTCTTGTGTGACTTCCATTAAGTCCAATGGTAAGGCTGCAAAAAGACTGCAGTTAATTTTTCTTGATAAAATAATTCACACACTTCAACTTTCTGGCATTATTTCATTGATCAGAAGTTGCATTGATCAAAAGTTGCATTGATCATAAGATAGTCCTATTGGAAACTGTAAATTTCTAATTAAATGTGGTGTTGATTTTTTATTATAGAGTAATACATCATAGCCTTTACCCTGGTAAGATTATTGCCTCTGTTTTAACACTGTTGCCTGCTTTCACTAAACTTTGTAGAGCTTCCTCCCTTTAAATGACTACTCCTCTTTGGCTGGAAGTTGCCAGGCTTCTCTGCTCCAGATACTTTGGTCAGGGACCCAACAGAAATACAGCACACTGACATAAATCCTGCTGGCTTGGAAACTTAAAAACAGCACTGGGGAATCACTTACAGCTCAGGATGACACCACTGTCCAGCCATGGGGGACTACAAGGAGGCTTCAGATCCAGCTGGTAGCAATGCTGCCTTCCTGGCAGGCCTGGGCAGGAGGCATGGGTGAATCACATGTAAAATCCTGCCTAAAGTCTATCAGATAAAACTTCCTTTTAAACCTCAAGGGCTAACAGCCATGAGATTAAAGGATGATTTCATACAGCAGCCTGATAGCTGTCCTACTCCTGTTTTGCTCCTTGCCCTGTAAGTAAGGTAAGGGGAAAAACCTTTTCCCCACCCCTTGTAAGTAAGGAGGAATGGAATGCCATAGCACAGAAGCACCAAAATTGAACTGCAGTGCCCTAAATCAGGGCTTCCATTTTACAACATTGAGCCACCACTGCTTCACAAAGCAATCCTGAAACCCAGCCATGGTTAATGCTTGAGGACATCTGTCTGTCCCAAGTGCCATGACAAATTTTGTGATGTGGAGATCCTTCTTTTACTGAGACTGCTTTTAACCCATCCACCAGTTGCTGTCCCCTACAGCCTGCTGAACCTGGCAATAAATGGCAACATATGGCAATATCTGACAGGTTAGCCCACCTTGTTCAGTGTGCTGAACGTCTAAAATCTACAAAATCTCACAAATTTTATTTCTGAGCGCTGTAGTACAAAAGGTCCAGTGTCCCCCTTGTCATGTCTCACAACCCAGGCCAGCACTGGTGTTCATTTCATGGCACAGAGCCAGGAAAGAATAGTTTGCTTTCCTTTAGTCTAACAAAACTAACTTGCCTTTCCATTAAGCAGCTGGATCAGATCATGTTTAAGAGAAACTGTCCTTAATTAATTTGACAGGATTAAATTTAATTTAGAAAAAGCATAGGAGCTGCCTGAGGGAAAATCTCCCTCCCCACTCCGTAACACAAACTGGTTCCAATTCCACATTCTTTTTCATGGGAACTGTGAATGTGATAGATTGGGTCATTCATAGCATTAAAAAAGGGAAATAACATAATTGTTGCTGACATCAAAATTATTACTCGTATTCCAGGAAAGCAGGGAACAATTGGAAAAAGAATAACCAGAGGGGCAAAGGGAAGGAAAATAGGGGAGTTTATCATATTGTAGGTCCACTTTTTGGAAACTGAAATGAATCTGGGACAGTTTCCTAATGTAAAAGTGCTGTTTACATCAGAACTGTGCCCTTTAAATGCTTTCTTATTTCTACGTTTATTTTTTTTACTGAAAAGAAAACAAAGTATGTAATTATGTTCCCTGTATGAGCAAACCAAAACAAATATAAGAGCATTTCTCACAGAGGGAGAGAGAGAGAAGAGAGTCTGGAACTGTCCCACCAAACTCAGAAGCTGTCCAGTGAACAGCTCTTACCAAGGCCAGCCAGGACAGAGATCTCCTGTTAACCTGGGTGGAGCTCAGCTCAGTGCACTGGACCAGGCAGGGCACAGACAGAACCTGGCCACGAGGGTGACTACAAAACTTCCTTTTGGTTCTCTCACCCAGCACTCAACTACTCCAACTGATTTCCTACCAGTCGTATGATAGAAATCCAATTATATCAGTTCTGCTTGCTTTGAAATATTAGGAAAGTCGTTGAGCATGATTAATGCTGACAGGAAATACAGAGAATGTTTGATATGCCTGTTTTTAATGATCCCTTTACGTGCCTCATTCTTCCAAGCTTTATGAAACTCCTTTTCCACGTTGGAAGACTAAGAAACAAATGGTATTTGCAGAAAGCTTTCTGACCAGCACACCAGGAATCAAATGAGGCAATTTAACTGAAAGAGCCCACTTTGAAGGAGACAGTAAAAGCTGCCACGGACAAGATTTAAGAGAACTGAGGAGGAAGAGGAACTACTTTGACACCAGGCTGGAGAAGATGGATTCTGTCCAGGAAATCACACCACATCAGCTTATGGTAAGTCTGGCTCAGGCATCCTAACTCAAGGATTTTAATCTGATGCAGTCCATTTTGCATATGCTAGTTTGGTTTAGGAAATGCAACTCTGTCTAGATGAGAGTTACTGATACTTTTCCTGATGTTTTTTTTTTGACATCCCCTGTTTCAGAGCTGGCTGATGTGCAGAGGTGCTGCAAGAGCTCCTGTTACTTACAGCCCAGTCTCAAAGCCAAGGGCTTTATTTAAAGTCCTCTCCAAGGCCTCATCTGCCAGAATCATGAGGGAAAGGTCTTGATAAAAACCCTTTGGCAAAAAATCCACTTCACCAGGCCAAAGTGACTCCTGTGTGAGTGAGATGGGAAGTGTTCACTAGAGCACTTTAGGTTTTGTTTGAGATGGACCTTACCTTGACCAGCACTGTTACCACAGACTGGGAACAGCTCAGCAGCTCTCTGCAGCCTGTTTTTCACAGTGGCTGGTTTCATGGCAAGCAGCTTTTCTCCTGCCTTTCTGTCTCTGCTGTAGACAGGCAAGCAGGGATGGACAGATCCTGCATGTTTTTGGAGGAGGAGCATGTAAAATACCATTGAGGAGAAGGGACAAAGGGGGACCACAGCAATGCAACCATCTGGTGAAACAGCATGTAGATGAAAGCACATGTTAATTGGGATAGAATTATGGTATTTTCATTTATTTAAAAAGTCACTCCAGCTCCCTTGGATTATTGTGAATGAAGGATGAGGGCAAAATTTGTATATTCTTCCCCTGCTCACTAAATAAAGTAAAAATGCAGAGATCTAGCTGAGAACCAGCAAAGCCCCACTGCAGCCCCAGTCAGAGACTGTAAAAGGAGTTTACACAGAAGCTGGCTCATTACACACCTGTTAATTCTGGGTATTGTGCACTGAGCAGTTTCTGGTTTTTATGGCCTATCTGCTCTGCTTTTTGTACAGGTGTTTATGCACCAGGGAAGCAGGTTTTAAGATGGGAAAACAGGTACAAAACCATAAACACTAACAAACAGAAGGTGTACAAGAGATTTGAGACAGACCTGTTCCACGTGGCTGTTGTTCCTTTAAAATATTGGTGGGAAGGATAAGGAGCTTTGGGATTTGAGCAAAGTTAGATTGTCCTGCTCCGAGCTAATAACAAATTTCCTATTGTAGTTCTCAGCTCAGTGACAATAAGTCAACTCAATTTCCTAGCTTAAACAGCACTTTATGGGATCCAGTGTTTATATGCCCTTCAAGCATAGGAACTAAAAGAAAAATGAATGCAGAGAAATATAGGACTGCTCAAATATTATATGTTTTATATATATATATCTACACACACACACATATATATATATATATATATATAATTCAGAGATCTTAAACATTCAATGTTTGTTCCTAGGAGTAGCTAAATTTGAAAATAAGAAAAGACACATTACAAATTGCTGCTAATTGTGCCATCATTTTATCAAATGCTAAACATTCCTGCCTAGACACTGCCTCTTCTTTGCCATAGATCCAGCAGCAGGGAGCTCTGATAATAACACAAAAACACAGCCTGACTGAATTTCTGAGATGGGAACACACTATACATCCTCTTGCCACACCAGGGAAATGCATTTGGCAGCTGACTCCTACAGCTTGCCATTAAAAGAAAGGCCAGACATCTGAGGCAGGAGAGCTCTTCCTGGAGCCAGCAGTTTCTTTCCCTGTTCATGATCCCAGAATTACATTGCTCTCCTTGAGTCCATCCATCAACTTAAAATGAGCACCTCACTGCAGTGCCCAGCATATGGAGAGTGGCTGAATTTCAACTAGTTCCTCTGGAAATGCTCAAAAAACACACACCAAAGAAACCTTTCAGACATCTCCCAAGCAGACGTGGTGAGTCTGTTCTTAACACCCACCTTTCTGTTAGCAGAAAAGGTAATTCTTCATTCCCACTGGCTGACTTAAACACATTTAAACACAAGTATTTAAAGAACTACTGAATCATCACGAAAATCTTAGAGAACATGATCTCCACAATGTACAGATAAGAGAATGTGCTTTGATATTTCAGCTGATTAAATAACTGTCATCAAAAGCTTGTCCTGCTTTCCCATGCAGATCATTCAGGGCAACAAAAGGTATCATCTGTCTGTGAAACTGTGATACCCCTAGACTTTCATCACTGCTGCTATTTCAATATATTGTCTTCCAGTTGCCTAAAAAAAGGCATTTGAGTGAATGCAGACTAATCTAATATGTCATCTGTCTGCTTCTCAGTTGTAAAAAAAAAAAAATCACTGCAACATTAGCTTTGAAGTTCAGTGACTAAGTCTGCAGTGTGGCTATTTACTGTGCCCTGACCAAAGAGCAGGAATGGAGTATATGCTCCAACCTCCTCACAAACACCAGTTCATCTGATTCTCAGAAAAGAGGTTGCTTTACTACTTAGAATATAGGAAATGGTGATTTAAAAAACCAAACCAAAACAGAACCCCTCTGGGCTAGGCCTTCAAACCAAGACAGTAGCCGAAATCTCTTGTACAGTTCTAAAAGATGAAATTTTGTTTTTCTAACTAAATCCAAGTGTGACTTTAATTTACTCTGCTTCTGATCATCTTCTTTGTCCTCTCCCTCACATATAAAATTACCCTAAGACAGGTACGTCAATTTATGTGAAGTTCATTACCTCATGTTTTATACAATCATAGTTTTCATATAGAACTCAAACTTGCATTTGATTATTAACTTACTCTTATAGCTGACATTAGTTACTCTGAGAAAAAGAAGTAACAAAAGCTAATATAACAAAGCTTATGACTTTGAAAAGTTTCAATTTTTGGAAAACATGAAGCAAAAAAAAAAAACCCCAACAAAGCAGCAGAGCAGTGAAGCAGTGTGTTTTAGCATATCTATCTACTTAGAAACTGAAGAGCTGCGTTTTCAAAAGAAAAGGCCATATTAGCAAGTTTCTCCCAGACTTTGAAAACACAACATCCATCTTGCCTATCCAGTGATGCAAGTGCTCCTCTCAAAGGGCACGCCCTGGCATGAAAGAAGAACGGATGCACTTCCCAGCACAGCCCTTGCAGCTGTATTTTCATGTTGCAGCAGAGAGCACCCCGAGGCAGGTTAGCAGTGCACCTGGCTGGAGCCTGTTGGGAATGTAAGGTTTGGACTTTTAAGTTCAAAGCTAGGCCAGGCAGCTGCTGGTTTTGTTCCTTCTGTAAGCTTTGTAGCAGTTCCTTCTAAGATTCAATCAGGAGTGATACATGCTCTGACCACAGCATCATCCTGGATTAAAAATGTGCTTACTGCTCCTGAGTTGTTCATGTTCTTCTGCAGTTGGACAGACAGAGTAATGCAGAATGCAACGTGTGAAAATTGTCACCCCATCAAGTTAAGTGGGTGCTTGTTTTGGCAGGGCAGATTGAACTGGCTATGATAAAAAAAAAAAAAGGAGAACAGCTCCCAGTTTTTCATCAGTAACTGGGCTTGCACAGTTTAACAGTTAGCCAGCAAGAAGTTTTTTGGAAAAATACTCCCAAACCTGTGCAAAACAAGGTTACATGTTAAACAGGCTAAAGGAGTTTATATTGTGTCTGTCCCATTACAAATCTGTCCCTCCAGTCCAGTAAGTATTATTTGTATCAGTTGGGCTTTATGCATCCAGTGGGAGAACTATTAAGAAATTAATTAATTTCATTGTCAGGCTGTTTCACTTCCTTCCTCCTCCTGTCCTCTCAAGCTTACATCTTCCTTCATTTCCTGTTCTAGCTCCATAAATCACTCTCCTTCTTGGATATCTATGTTTGCCTTGAAACTGCATTCCTCTCAGCCACTAATTTTTAAATTAGCAAGTAAAACTAAAACCATAGGATTTCTCTGGCAGGAGTTACTCTGCGTAAACTCTGGCTGTTGACTGTTTGTGGTTGTTCTGCTCATTTAGGACCAAACTGCTGGCAGCACATGCACCACATTCAGCTCTGCGTGTTCTTTCCCTCAAAACCAGAGCAGTGTCATCTGCCAGGTTCCTCAAGCCAAGTCAAACCAAAAAACACATCCTTTGTGTCACCAGCTAGAGGCCACACCTGTGGAGATCCAGCAACCTGCACAAAGAAATTCTTCTGCAACATGCCTCACCGTGCAGGTGAAATAGTCTTTTGATTGTTGAATAAAACAGCCAAATTTCGGCCCACCATGGGAGGGATACTCCTTACATGAAAAACCATTTGAGCTCTGTGGCAACCTGGGAAGTGTGACTAGTTTATCAGAGAGGATGCTCTGCAGAAGGTAGAGCTGATTGAATTAATAAAAGATATTCCAGGATGGAGAGCTGCAGAAGGCAAGCAGACAGCAGATCTTGTTCCAGGTCCATCCAAACTCCACCCTACCACCCCCTGTGCTTGCAGCCCAGGACGTGTTCCCTGGCTGGGGCAGATAAATGTGTGGGACAAAACTCTCCTGCAAAATATTTGGCACTGCCCCCGAAACACCAAGTGCTCTGACAGTGAAGATCACTACAGGAGCTTATTTCTCACCATCCCCCTTTATATCCCCTGAGCAAGCAGGGAAACACAAATGGTTCTTGATGGGCACAACTGCTGCCAAAACTGTTCTTTGGAGGAGTCAGAAATGCATACATATGCTTTATTAGCCACTCACACAAGGACAAAGCAGACAAACTGAATTTGTTTTGGTTTTCATTTGAAGCCTTAGATTTCAAGCACTTTTCTTCATGTTGGTCCAACTGACCTTGACACTTTTATATTTGTGATGGAGTTTAGGTGGAGTCCAGAGATAAAATTCTCTCTTTGGTTTCCTGCTTCCTGTTCCTATGATACTTAAAACTGGTCAGTACAGAGTATCTTTGTGATAATCTTAACAAACTCTATGACAGATTTTAGATAGTAAGCAAATGTAAATGTGTTTATCATCATCTGCATCTGTTTTACAGCTGCAAGTCATACATGTTCTTTGGGCCTAAACCCACAGTATTTTACTTTAAACAGTATTAGTTGCATGGCAGATAAATAAACACAAGAAGAGACCATTTATCTACATTTTCAATGAAAGCTTCCTGAAGTCCCTGCTATGAGGCCATTAAAATAACACAGAACTACAAATGAGACGATATGGTCCCCAAGTAAGCAATGAAAAGCATAAAGAGAAGAGGAAAAAACCCTCAAATGATCTTCCCACAGCACAGAAATGATACTGGGCTCAAGCCCTGTGTTCTCCCAGGTAAGTGACACAACTCCCAGGGGGTTCAGTAGCACTCTGCCTGCCATTTGAGGATCTGGAAGTGGGGGGGGAATACAGCAGCATACCCTTACTTTCATCAGCCAGCACAGAAAGCCTCCCAACTGAAAAATTCAACAGGGAGCTTCAGGAAAAGAGCTGGCTAAACAAAACTGCCCAAGACCTGACATCCCAAAACCACATGGCTAGCAGACAAGCACTGGGAGCTGTGACTCCTGAGTTATGCTGGGATGGATCAGCCTTCCAGGAACAAGATCTGGACAACGTGGTGGGCAGCACTGTGCTCAGTTTGCACAGAGTGAACTCAAATTGACAGCAGTGAAAACTGAAAGTGCTACACTGGCTATGTCAGTCCTCTAGATGATTACTGATGGCATCTTATCATCTACAAACCCAAAACATCTCGAAGAGACCAATGAGAAAGACAAAATTGATTTTAGTCAAGCCCTGCAGCCTATATAAACAAATGCTGTCAACAATACAGTATAAAATTTCCTGCCCAAAAGGGCTGTCCCAGCAGCGGTGGAGTCACCATCCCCGGGGGGATTTAAAAGCTGGGTGGATGTGGCACTTGGGGACATGGTTTAGAGGTGGCCTTGGCAGTGCTGGGTTAATTGCTGGACTCGATGATCTTAGCAATCTTTTCCAACATAATGATTCTGTGATTCCACAGCAACACAGCAGAGCAGGCTGTGCCTTTTCATGTACAATCATACAGAGTTCAGGGAAAAGTATGTGAAATGTCACAGGAAAAACTGAGATTAAGAAGAGTTTACCACACCCAAACCATCTATTGCACAGGCGGGGTAAAAGGGATCAGTTTTGTGTGTGGAGTTATTACAAAAATTATGTGCTAAAAAGGTTTTTTTGAAGGAAGCGTTTATTTCAATTAATAAAAGATACAAAGAGTAATAATTAATTTACTGTCAGAATACTAGGACAGAGGAGGGAAGTGACTATTTAAGCAGTACTACTTCTACAAAGAAGAAAAATCCAGTTCAGAGAAGTGACAGGCATCTTCCCTGAACTCTCTCATAAAATGAACTACCCCATAGAATCACAGGTCAGTAAATGAAGGACACCTTCACAGACATGACCACAGTTTGTCAAAACAGTATTTTTACCCAATTTTGTACCTGGCACGGGGAAGTTTCTCAGTGTGCAAGAGTAGAACCTGAGTCATTTGGCTGAGCTGGGACTGACTGCTCAAGTGCCAGAGCTCCAGGACACCTTCCCTGAGGCCCACAGCAGACCTGCCCTGCAGGGAGCTGGTGAAATGCAGCAAAGAACCAGCAGTGAGAGCCCCTTCATACGACCTTGAAAAAGGACAACCCACCCACCTGCAAGCAATCCTTTGTGTCCCCCAAAGAAGACCAGTGTGAGTTTTCACTCTAACAACCTGCCCATCTCCCCTGTGTGCCCAGCAGGGTGATAACACCCAGCTCTGCTTCTCCTCCCTAAATGAGGAAATCAATCCAGAATCGGTGTGAGATGGGAATCTGTGTGCTGAAACTGCCTACAGGTTATCACAGATATTTGGAAGAACTGGCCAGGTTCTAACCATATGTCACACTACAGACAAGCACTTTTCTTTTTTAAAGAGATACACAGAAGCTTCTACTGGACAGGCAAGCACTGATAATGACAGCACCCTGCTCTACCACTGAGTTGCCACTCAAAACCATCATGTGGAGGAAGATGGACTTGATTTTTATTAGTATCAGACTAGTATATAAATTAAGAAACCACCTGCAGCCAAAATGTGATTCTCTACATGTGAGACATCTCCCGTAAGTGCATGGTGATGTCAATAGAAATTCTGGCTGCATAAATGTAGCCAAATTATTACTAAATATGCTTCCTGACAGCATGGGAGAAAGGAAGAAACTCCAGCCCACAGCTCATCTCCTTGGTTTAAAAGGAGTCAGTAGCTGCCAAGGACTCTGCCTGCCTTGCCCTGTCAAGGATTTTTCACCACTTCTGAGAGCCACGGGTAGGATCTTGCTGCCAAGTTCAGTAGCCAGAGAGCAGTAAAAGCTTGGAGGAGGGGGCTGCTGGTCTTTGGGAAATATTTACACAGTGACTTGCAGGAGGGATTTTTGGTCCACAGGCTCTTTGGGAAACATCTATTGAAGTAAGGTCATAGGTTTACCACTAGTGTGCCTCAGGGGGTGATGCAGGGCACACATTACATGTAAATCCTCAAGACTATAGCCCTAAACTACAGTGTTCATATGGAATTATTTTTCCTTAATGCTTTTACTGTAGGCAAAAAGAAATATTGCATGAACAGTAGCATACTTCAGGCCTGAACTTAAAAAGAGCTTTTTTCTCTGGCTATAGGGGTATCCCTTCAAACAAAGATGAGCAGACTGATCCAACTCTGGAACTCCCTCTCACTAGCCACTGTGATTTCCTATTTTCATGAGTAATGTATTTCCCACGAAGATGAGAGTGTTTTTCAGAACAATGCTATTAACAGACATCCTTTTGCTTGGTTTTTGTTTGTGTGTGTGCTTTTATTTATTTTGCAGTCCTTAACAAAGCTGATTTCAAAGCATTGGGGTATGTTGTTTTCATAGCACAAAACGGACAGATGTTCCACATGTTAGAAATAAACCTCAGTGATATTCCTGTGCTGCCTTCAAGGAGTTTTGGCTTTTATTTTTCATAGCAGGGGGAAAACACAGGGTTGAGGTGCAGGTTTGGAGGGTTCAGCAGAGTTTATCTTCTGCAGTGCCAGGGTTTTTATCTGACTGCTCCTGAGCTGGGACTGCTGTGGATCAGCAAGTACCTGATAGAGGAGCTGGACACGTGTCACATGGAGTGACATCCCAAGTGACCTGACAGCAACAAATGCCTGCTTGCTCTGAAAACTGAGCAAAACCAAGGCAAAGGGAAAACCTGCATCTGTGTGCCTCGAGATGTGATGGGGGACGGGGGGAGGGTGTCCCACTCCACGGCAGGAGGGTGGGAAGGAGGTGGCCCTTGAGATCCCTTCCAAGCCAAGCCACTCTGTGGTTCCCTGATGCTCACGGGCACAAACGTGCCGTGCCTTCCTACAACAGTCACCCTGCAATTTTTGTCAGCCTGCAAATCCTTTGTTCAGCAGAAGCTGTTCAAAAACTGCTCTTCCAAAACCTCACTAAGACACTCACCTTTGAAGCCTATGGAATTTTGTTCCATCTCTTGGAAATGATACAGCTTCTAAAATGTTTTTAACGAACTTTGGTCAAAGGTTTGTTCTTCTTTGCCCAGGGGGAAAGGAATTGAAGTTTCTTTCCAAAAAGACTCTGTTTCACCAGTCAAGGCCTGATGACCTTAACATCAAGAGGCTGGGAGTAGCCAGAGGGAAGACAGCAGAGAAGCGACCATTAACAAACATCAATGAACATCAACCCCGCACATTAACCCCAAACATCAGCCCCTGGTCTGAGAAAGGACTGATAAGAGAAGTGAAGAATAACGATTAAATGAGCATCTAAGCCGAAGGGATCAATAGCCAATAGGAGATCCAATACTAAGAACTGTGTAATTTAAGACCAATGACCTTGAGAATTTCTTTGGGGTTTGTCTAAATCTAATAAAGAGCCACGTGTGATGGAATGATTTCCACTGCACAACCCGGGCAATGTGTGGATGAAATGATTTCTACTGCACATCCTGGCCAGAACAACATCCTGGCCAGAATAAAGCAATGCCTTAATTCTCTAACGCTGAAAAGATGTTGGAGAGTTTTTGTTTTTCCCGCAGTTTCCGGTTACACATCAAACTAAAGACATACAATTTTAAAAGCTACAAACCCCAGTGGATTGCCCCAGAGAACCCAAATCCCAGCGTGCTTGTTATTAAGCCCCAATAGCAAAAATAGCAAAATGATGAAAATCTATGGTGAATTTTCATTTACCTTGGAAGGACCACGAGCTAGCTCCATTTTGCAATGCAAGTCCTGATGAGATTATTCCTTGCCAACATGAAGCTTGACACCAACTGCTCATGCCAGCCTGTGCCCTGAATCTCTACTTGCATAAATATCCAGATAATACTATTTCTACTATTGATAATGATAAGAAAAATACCTCTCCCACATAGGACCCGGTGAGAAATCACAACCTGAAAGCATTTCAAAGGCTGCCAACCATGAAAATCAATCAGTGCTGACAAGCTCAGCCGAATCAGGGCTCATGGAGGCAGTTTCCAGCACTACTGGAGAGCTGCCAGCCTAATCCCCTCGCTGTAAATACAGTGCTGAGAGCCTCTGACAAGGGAAAATGAGCAGATTACATGGGGAGGTAACAAGCTTGAACTGCACCAAGTCATGAATGGTGGGGTGGAGGGGAAGAATCAGCCTCCCTTTGTACTCCCAAATTATTTGTTTTGTACCAATCCTTTGAGTAAATATTCTGGCAAGAGAAGTTACCCCTACACACATTACTACAGCCCTACTCTGAAAGTAAGGCGGTGGCTGTGAGAGGTGAACTCTTTTGCCTTGTCCAACAGAAAATGAGCCATTTTGCAGGTTCTCAGCTTCACAAAACCAGGCTGATTCTATGCAGTCAACAGGCACCAAAAAGCAGGTTTGCTTTGTGCTCCAGGAATGGAACAACACAGCTGGGGGCCTGCACGTTCTGCTGCCTTTTCTGGCAGAAAGGGCTCCTGAGCATCCTCTGGGCTCTCACCGGGGCCACCCAGGAATCAGTATTTAAAGGGACTGAAATGCACGTGCAGTCAAAGCCATCACAGCTCCCCATGTATGAGGTGCTCTTAAGTGAAACTGGCACTAAGCCCCATTTGTTTGCCCTGGGACTACTCACTGCTGTGACACTAAACCAAAATCCAGCAATGAGAAGGCCACTGGAGATTCACAGATTTGCGCCACTCCTTTCACCCCCTCCAGAAGTGCTTAAGCATTTCTTGACCCCGTGGCTTTACCAGCACTACAAGCAGAGCCAGACACAGTTCTCTGAGAATGAGCCCACAGGGAGGGACTGCAAACATTTGACAAAGCTCCCTCCTTGATTCTGGAGCTGCACTGACAGGAATCTGTGCAGAGATCTGTGTCTGCTGACATCAGCCGTGCACCTGTGCAGGTGTGTCCCAGACAGCAGAAATGAAGGAAATATCAAAACCCTCCAACACTCTGAGTTCTGGACTTTGCTGCTGGACAACACAGCTTTATTACTATTACTATTATAATTATAATTATTATTGTTATTATTATTTCTACTATTTCTATTATTTCTATCATTATTTCTATTATTATTTCTACTATTATTTCTATTATTTCCATTATTTATTATTTCAATGGCTGTATTTTTTCAAAAACTTCATGCTCTTGAACAAAGAAGTGAACTCTTCAAAACACTGCTTTACATGTCAGTGCTCACCCAACAGCTGTTACAGACAATATTCATGCCTTATTATTATTCATGAGTGTTCAACTGAACCTTTTTTTTTTTTTTTTTTTTTCCACAAA
>VZSE01004113.1:518052-589432 GCA_013398275.1 Promerops cafer | reverse complement strand
AGGGAAAGGGGGACGGGGCAGGGAAAGGGGGGACAAGGCAGGGAATGGGGGGACAGGGCAGAGGAGGCAGGGCAGGGAAAGGGGAGAGGGTGGGCAGAAGGGACAGAGCAGGGAAAGGACAGCAGGTAGAGGGGACAGGGAGGCACAGGGGACAGGCACAAGGGACAGGCACAAGGGAGAGGGAGGCCCAGGGGACAGGGAGGCCCGGGGGACAGACACGGGGGATGGGCCCGGGGGACAGCAGGGCTCCAGCCAGCGCTGCCTGGCCGCGGCAGGGCTCGGGCCGGCAGCGGGAGCTCGCTGCTCCCATCCATGGTCCGGAGCAAACGGGGCCCCCAGCAGAGGCCTGACAGCAGAGCCCGGCGCTCATAAAGGCCCGGCAGCCCGTGAGCCAGGGCCGAAATGTGGGGTGAGGGCTGGGGAGAACAAAGAGACGCCGCTGAGTGATAACAACTTAATATCTTTGTGCGGATTTATCAGGCTTTTTAGCTAATGACTTCAGCAACTTCACCTCTCCAGAATCAATCATTGTGTCATAAAAGTCTGAAACGCTACAAAATGAAGTGCCTGCCCCAGGGATATAGAGCATGTGTCGTGTTTAAAGTGAACCTAATTCTTCTGGGGGTCCCTGGATGTTGCTTTTTACTTTCATGTCCCTTGGAGATATTCAGAGATGGTGAGAGACACAGCAGGAGAACCCAAAATTAGTGCCTTCCCTTAAAGAAATTATTCAAGTAATACTTAGTCTTCATCACACAAAGATATAGAATTGAAAGATACTGAAGCTGGCTGTTCATTTTTAAGAGAGAACTAGCTAGGAAATGTAAAGAAAATGACTGATGGCAGGAAAGAGAAAGCTCCAATTAAAAATAGTAACTTCCTAATTCAGGACTTGGCAACTCTCTTCCCCCAGCAGAAAGTGAAAAAAAAAAAAAAAATTATACTATCCCCCTCTCTTCTGTACATAAAAAGGAATACAAAAACTTCTGCCTTTAGCCTGGCACTGTCTGAAGCCTCTTCTTGCTGGCAGAAGAGCTGAGCAGGGCTCTGAGGAGCAGTGGCCCTTTGCCTGCTCCTGTCCCTGCACCAACAAACCCACTCACACCTTTCCTCCCCCTTTTGCCATTTAGGCAAAAAACCATTCTTCTAATTTAGGAAGAGTTTTCTCAAATTGGGTCAGACATCTAAAAGTGATCAAGGCTTAACTTCCTAAGCAACTTAAAAAAAAAAAACAAACAAAAACCATCATATTCTCATTGAAGCTTTTGTAACCCTTGGCTGGATATTTATGTGACAATGACTTCAACTGCCAATTTCAATGTTGCACACAGCCAGGTGAGATCATGAGAGCTTTTCTCTACAGACAGGAGATATTTGTACAGTGCTTTGAGTTTTACACTGTTTCTATTTCCATCCTGTTTGTAACCATACTAACCTTTTAACAGCAGGGCTCCTGCCAAGGATGAATTACTTGCCAGGAATATTTTTTTTTTTAAAAAAAGCTCAAATCTGATACAAGCCCTGGATTCTCTTTCTCCTGCTTTCATACAGTATATAATTCCAACCTCTCCCTGTTAATAAACTTTACAAGAACTGTATTTAGACAAAATCTAAACTGGCATATTTTCCATACACTTTGTGGAAATATTCCTAACCACTTCTGCAAGCAGCTGAAGACGTGCTTTTATCTTGCCATGAAGTCACAAAGTTTAATTTCCAACATCACAGTTGCCTCTATGGCAACAGATGGTGACATCAAACACAGGATCATGACTTCACTACAGGATCAAGCAGGATTAGCTCTGCACTGAGCAAGTTAAGATCTAATACAAACAAATAGCTACAACAATTGCGAAGAGAATTTACAGTGTGATAGTTTACTCCCTGTGTAAATGTTCTTCTTGTTTACTCCAGAAGGAAAATCCCTTTAAATCAACCAGCTGTTTGTAAATTAAGCACAAATGGATTAGCTTTAAAACAAGCTCAAGGGTTTAAGGTGGGGTTTGCACATGTACCCAGTTATGACTGCACTTGGGCCTATGACTTTCCTACACTCAGGAAGAAAAGAGGCCAGAATTACAATATCAATCCCTCACCATAACCTCAAGGGCTTTCACCTACCCTAAGCAGGTTAAAAGTGCAGCATACCTGCATATGATTTCTACTGAAACATCAGCTTTGAGCACTGCTTGTAACCCACGAAAACCTTGTGGGGGCAGTTATTTAATTACCTGATACATTATCTTCCCTAAGATAATCCTTCAATGGATGAATTCCCTGGCCTTTCACCTTTCCATTACCAAACCAGGACCAAACAGAGGGGTCCCAGCTTGAAAGGCCCCTCTAGAGACATTATTTATTACTAATGTCCCTAGCTAGAGCCAGCCCTGGGTGGGACAGCACGTGCAATCAAAGAATCAGCTTCCCCTGAGGGAAAATGCAGGGATGGATCTTCCCAGGACACAGCTGAGTCTGATGGAGGGATATGCAGAGATGGATCTTCCCAGGACACAGCTGAGTCTGATGGTGGGATATGGAAATCCACATTCTGCAGCTGTTGCAGCACAGGGGGAAGCCCCACTTTGGGAACCACCTTTACAAGAAACTGAACCAGTTCTGCTCCTCTGTGCCCTGAGCATGCTGATTCTTCTACACCTGCAACCTGTGTGCTCCACCCCACTGGGGTGTGAAATACCCACTGCTGACACCTCCTTTTCCACTGCACTAGGTCCCAAGTCTTTCAACAAGTGGCTCTGAGCTTTCTGAGGAGTGTCCACAGGAATTCTGCTGGACCACAGCAGTCTGTGTCTGCACAGACTGTTTTTACTCAGAGTGGTGCCAGCCTGGACAGCTTTGCTGTGAGCTGGGCACTGTGAGGGTCCCCACCATGGCAGGGCCCTGCCTGGACAGAGCCACCATCACAGGACACAAAAGGCAACCTTTGATTCCACACCAAGTCACCTCTTTGCTGAGATGCCAACTAGGGCAGGAAATTCTGTTCTGCTATCAGAGTTTTCTTTTCTACAGACACATCTATTAGACTGCCAGTCCTGTTTCACAAAGCAGATTATGTTGATTAGCAGAGCCCTCAAGGAAGGGATGGTTTTGAGCAGTTCTCTCCAGAACTGAAGTCAGACAAGAGCTGAAGCACACAGCAGGGCAGGAGAGTTATTTTAAACCTCCCCATCCATTTCAGAGGTTTGCAGGCGCTCTCTGTTATTGTCAGAGGACTCAGCAGGCTTTGCTGGACAATCCTTATCAGTGTTAGTAAGGATTAGCTTACAGAAAGGAACTCGCCTAGGTAAATACATTCATTTTGCACATGCACAATTAACATAAAATCAAAGTAGATCAGGAAAGCAACAGCATGAGGGGAACTATGGAGACTGATGGAGTGGGACACATCTGCTGGATTCACTTCCAGACACATACAGTGTGAGGTAACAGATTTTTTGACCTTCTTCCACACGTACTTATGTGATAATGAGAAATACTTCAGACTGTGTTTGTCACCTCCACTTTACTTTTCCTGTCACATCTCAATTCCAACCAGCTCCCCTTGCATTCCTGTTGAGCCCAGCTCCTACCTCAGTAACACTATGAGATTCTGTCTCCTTCCCAAATACTTCTAGGTGAATATCAAAAAGCTTTTCATTCCTAAAAACCTGTTGGCCAGAACTAAAAGCCTCTTTACCTCAAAACAGTTATAATTCAGTGAAAGAAAAGACTGACTACAGAGAAAGGCAGAAAACCTACGACCTCAATGCTGCAGATATTTGACAAGCCATTTCAATTCTGCTCCTCAGCAGCCAGAAACAAAGCCTGGTGGTAAATACACCCTCTCCCCTGCTCCCTGCCTGCTCAGCTGCTAAACAGGGCTCTCACTCTGTGACACCCCCAGCAGACTGCTCTGCCCAAAGAACTCAGCAATCCCTCTGCCAGTGATGGGCAGACCCACAAAGCACAGCAATGCTTCCTTCCAGCACTGCCTTGGGGACCAGAAATATCACAGAGACTCCAGAAGCACAGGTGTGCTTCACTGCTGTGAAGGGAGAAAACATGGAGAGATCTCAGTGTTTGGATCTTTCAGCATTTAGCCCAGGCAACAGGAGGAACATCCACTGAGCACACAGTAAACAGCAGCTGAAGGCACCTACAGGAGGAGAGAACCTGCAGGAAGATATTTTGCAGCGTCCGTGAGACCTAGAAGCATTAAAACTAACGTGTGTTATAGATGAGTAATGTGATAGTTGGCTCTCACAACTAAGGGGTGAATATTATGTATATGTTAAGAGAAGTTTTGTAGATGATAATTGTATCTCCCCTCACCCATAAATTGTTATTATGGGATGCTCTTAGTAACAGGGACATTTGAGAGGGCCAGCTTGTCACTTTGGCAACTCCAGACCTCCAATCAAGATGTAAGAAAGTGATCTCCACCACTGAACAGTGAAAGAAGAGTCGAGTGACAAGACCTGGGGAGGGGCTGAAGATGTAAAAGGCAGAACATCCATTTTGTAGCCGAGCACGTGGCTTGCACGGAGGCTGGCACAGAGGCTCCCAGCACTGAACTTTCCCCTTATTTAGTCCTTTGTTGTAATAAAACTTTAAAATTTTAAAAGGTGAGTGTCGTTTCTCACACATGTAAGTGTTCCCCAAATGATGAGCAGGTTCTGGGATGAGCTGTGTGCAGGAATCCCCAGTCCAATCCATCTCTAGGTGTGCAGAGGAGGATTGCTCCTTTCCCCACCAAGCAGAAAGCAGGAAAAATGAAAATTCCTGCACAGGAAGTGAGAAGGGCTGAAGGACAAACTCTTCTGGGGGAAGTTTCAGAAGTGCCTACTAAAGCCCCTTCCTAACAGAAACCAGGCCTGAGGTGTTAGAGTCCAGCATTTCATCCCTGAGGATGCTGCTGCTGAGGAACCGATGCTGCTTTAACACACACTCATAAATTCATTAGGAGGGTTTGTGGCCTTTGACCTTGCTAAAAAGACATGCTTAAGAGCCACCTTTTTTCTAAAATGGCTCTTAAAATGGCTCGGGTGCCTGCCTGTGAGCCAGCTCTACTCAGTGTTCCCAGAAGAGCCGAGCTGTCTCCGTGTCCTGAGCAGCGGGTGAACCCAGCGCCGGGGCTCCGTGGATCCACCTCCTACAAGGCTGCTTGCTCAGGTGTGACCTCCAGAGGCTCACGTCCCCACTGATATTTCATATTCCACTCATGTTCTTCCCCCCACTGTCCCTGCCTGGTTTTAATGCACCACTGCTCTCTGCACAGCCCCCACTTAAATATATTTTACTTTTTGTTGTAAGCAAGCAACAAGGTGAGAAGGAAAACTGAAAGGCCTGACAGTCTCAGCTTCCCACTGACATACTCCCTCGTTTATGTCAAAAACCAGGGGCTGTAAGTGACAGGGAACCAGCAGAGTGGAGAGTGCACAGAATCATTTAAAAGGTAGCAGTGGCAGGCCAGAGCTCATGTTTGTCAGGCTGGGAGGGTGGGATTGCATTAAGCTACATTTCATTAAGAAAATACTCAGAAACTATTAAGGGGTGCCATGTGGCTGCTTCAGCACATTTAATTTAATGTCTTTCCTCTCCAGTGACCAATCCACCCCCCACCTTCTTACAAACGATGACTTGTGGGTCTTAACCTAACAAGTGAAGATATGTTTGACCCATTAGTTACCCTATTTAAAGGCTTTTGTCAACCTTTAGTACAGAGCTCAAGCCATGGGTTTTACACTGAGGCTCCAGATCACAGAGGCAGATGGTGCCATAAAAACCCACCTCCCCCTACCCTATTTATCCAGCTTCTGTTCTGTAACTGACATACATCCTTTGTGCACCATTTTCTAGGCACCAGCTATCCCCACAGACCTGGAGCTGGGGCAGTGGGGACCCGAAATGCTGGCATGGGGCGTGCCTTGATCACTGTGGGTGTTTGAAGCTGCTGCTGCTGGCCTGTTTCTTGGGAAGAATGTCCCAAATGTCAAAACCCACACTCCAAATGCAAAAGCCTCTCTGAATATGTAAAAACTCCACTAATATTTGGGGAATTAGAAATGAAGTAAAAGACAGAAAGTATTTCATCTTGATACTACGGTGCCTGTGTCTGTTTTAATTTTTTAAGCTTCCTATTCTCATTGCCCAGATGCAGTTTCCCCACCCAATGTATGCATTTTCCCCTTCCAGAAAGAACTGCAGGAAGGACAATGAATCATGACTCTGTTGGCTACAGAAGAGGATTTCCTACTAAGCTGCAAAGTTCACAGCCTTCAAAATTCATCTCTTATACTCAAAAATGGCTCAAAAATAAGGCCCGCAGACTTAAGGAAAGGAGAAAAACAATCCAAACACAAGGAAGTCTCTCTTTTACATTACTTTTCCAAAAGAAACTGGAAGGCTAAAGACAGGAAAAAACCCCACAAACCTCAGGCCCTCAGTACTGAGGAACTGTCAAGAGGCAACACACATGTGCATCAATAATAATAATTAATGAGCAATCTTGTTAGGTATCCTGTCTCATAGTCAATGAGCACAATCCTTACGGAAGAGGCTTCCAAAATCTGGTTTGTTTAATTTTCAGAAGGAAAAGAGGAAGATTAGTAATGTGACTTGCTGGTAAAACACCTAGATTACAGAGCAGTGTTAATTTCATTGCTGCTCAGGAGCAGCAGAACCTCACTCCTCCCTTTGTGCTGTGCCTGCAAAGCCCAGGGCATGGTGAGTATCTGATAAGGGGCTGGAGGCAAACTCCTGGCCCAGCTGAGTCTCACTTGCTGAGCTCTAATACCATGACATGTACAGCAATGAGCTTTTATTGATTTTGCATTTGGACCTGCCTCAAACACTCAGGCCATCTCTCTACAGGGAAAAAAAAAAAAAAAAAGATGTGGGAATGTAGGAAGGACAAATTTGGAGCTAGATGTAACAGTAACTGAACAAACAGTATTTCAAATCTTCAAAATAAATTGAGTTCTTTATCTAAAAACAGGGAAAAAACTGTAAAAAAGCAAAATACTCAGAACTAAAAGAAAGCATC
Source organism: Promerops cafer (assembly GCA_013398275.1). Classification (NCBI taxonomy): domain Eukaryota; kingdom Metazoa; phylum Chordata; class Aves; order Passeriformes; family Nectariniidae; genus Promerops; species Promerops cafer. The sequence goes on along the minus strand of VZSE01004113.1, from coordinate 582,390 downwards.
GATACTGAAACAGAGAAAGAGCTACTGGAAAGACACATTGGCTCAAATTTGCAGTTGGATCTGTTCCAAGGAACAATCTTCCTTTGCTCACTGTCTGTACCCACAGTCAGTTCTGCTGGGCTGAGGGGATGCACCCACCCTGGCTGTTTCCCATGGGGGTACCAGCTGAGGCAGCACAGGCAGTCCATCCTGTGAGCATCCCTCCACGCCGCGCCTGTGCGGGGCCAGCACGGCCACCAGGGCCCCCCCACGCGTGCTGCAGGAGGTGGGGACCACACAAACGTCCCTCTGTGACTGTCTCCAGCCAGAGCCTGCAGGGACAGCCTCAGGTCACACGTCCTGCAGAAACCCGGGAGGGTCCCTGCCAAAAATCTCCGTGCTTGGACTGTCTGGGTGTCATGGTTTGGTGCTGGCCCAATGCCAGTGCCCCCATGAAAATGTATTTTCTTTAACTAACTGCTGTGAGATGCGACCAGGAACAGAGCAGAGCAGGCTCCAACTTAGAAAGAGAGGGAAAAAAAACTTTATTAAACTACACTAAAATCAGGAACACACAGGAAACAGAATGAAAACCTTCCAAACATTCTTCCTCCTCCTCCTGCCCAATTTCCACCAAACCACAGTGAGACAAAACTTTGGAAACCTGATTAAGTTACCACCACTTAGATAATCAAGTCTCAGTCCATCAGGGGAGAGAGGAGTCTCTCTTGTACCACAGTCATCCCCATGAAACAGGGCTGGAACTTCCCATGTTTCCATGTCACACATGGCACCAGGGAGCTGCGCAGACTGCGAGCCGTGCCATCAGGCAATGGCATCTGTGCCAGGCCGGCAGTGTGCCCTCGCTGTGTCCCAGACTGTGGAATAACCCCTCCCTGGAGGCTGTCAGCAGCAGAATCCAGGGATTGCTAGCACCAAACTGCTGCCCAGGGCAGCTCAGGCAGAGCTGATGGAACCACACAGCCTCAAGCAAAGCAGAATTTCCTGTGTGCTCCAACCTGAGCACTCAAGTCCCAGACTGTCAGTCTAAGAGTCTCTTCCACAGCACAAAAATCAGTGGTGATTGCCCCAGCTGAAAAACACAACAGCCCATCAAGGTAAGGCACTCTGTGCAAAGCCATCACTTGGGACAATTACCAGGCAGCTAAATGCCCACAGCTGGGCAGACACACTCATGGATCCTGTTCATGCCATGACTGCCAGCAGCCCTGCATTGCCCCTGGCTGCCCCAGAGCTGCACGGCTGGCAGAGCCAGCCTGGATGCCGTGGATGCAGATGCAGGTACAGCTGGGGCAGGTGCAGAGCAATGGCAGTGCTCGTTTGAGGGCTCAGAGATTAATCACCCACAGCGACAGCGCAATCAGCAGCAGAGGTGCCATCATCTCTGCCTCTTTTCTGCACACCATTATAAAATCCAGGAGGAGGTATTTAACAGTTCCTGGGCTCTGAGGGCCAGAGGATTTGCAGTGGAACTGCAATGACAAGCAGTGCTGCCCGGGGCTGTGATTTACCTGACTGCTGCTGGCACTGGGCAAGCAACCCAAACCAGAGTGCACGCACTTTGCTTCACTGCACACGGAGGTGGGAAGCACAAAGGTCTGAAACAGGTCATATTCAGCATCTGTATTTTTCAGAGTCATTACTTGTGATCTTGAGGTCAGATTTTACCTTTTCTATGAAAGCAATCTTTCTCACCCTTTTTGCTACTTTTTTTTTTTTTTAGTTGATATGAACTTGTGAGGGGAAATTCAATAATTCGTGAAGCAGTAATGTATAGAGAACATGCTCCAGGCTACTAATAGGTTATTAATAGAGCAAAAATTGCTGCAGATTAGAGTACATAAGCATGCTGCCTAATTGCAAAGGAAAATGTCTATCACACTATGTGGCAGCTGAAGTGAGATATTTGTCCTGAAGTCTTGGTTTTCTTTGCATCACTTATCAGCTTGGTGAAGCGTCACAATAATCCACAGAGGGAGTCATGCAACGGTGGGGAAATTCAGTGAGAAGGTTTTAAAGAAAAGGTAACACACTAATATCATAATCCTGCTTCTGTTCTGTCAGGTAAGCTGGATTCTTGGAGCCCCTGGAAAGGTGTTTTATGCTAAGCAAGTATTTGTCATCTCCCCTGACCTGCAAAAATTAAAAACAAAATAAAAGAAAGAGATGGATTCGAATCACAACTGATTAAGTTCACCAGAACTGAGTTTAAAGACCCTGAGGAGACCCTGCTAACAAGACAGATTCAACTGCACCTAAAACTATTGAATTACACATTTTCCCAGACAGTCCATAAACTCTGAACACATCTCCCCCCGACCTGCTCTAGTAACCTATTCCAGTGCCTAAGTTCACCACTTTTTCTAATATAAGCACGAGCTCCCTGGCTGAAATTTAGGACCGTTGATTCTCAGGTCATGTTTGCCAAGTACTGGAACATGCAACACCAGCCCCTCAGGGCAGCAGCAAAAGCTGCAATGACTGAGCTGACAGCTGCTGTTGTCAGGGGATGGTCTGCATGCTACCTCTCCTCCTTAATCCCAGCCCTTGCCTGTTTGTCTCCTCTTTGACTGAGATGACAAGTTTAAACAGAGGCAGTCATTAATTACATAGTTTGGTTTGAAGCTAGCTCAACACAGGAGCTAAAATAATCAAGACTTTTCGGCACGGCTACAGCACGAATGATGCACAACCCCCTTCAGATCTGTCTCCTGCCCAAATGTTCCTTCTCTTTGTCTCTGCAACCCTGAGCAGGGTTAGGAGGGCCCAGGACAGGTTTAGGCACAAGAGCTGTGACACTGGGCAGTGTGGCTGATGACCTCTTTATCCTGGTCCCTCACCACACTGGTGCCCAACTCCTCACAATGGTTCCCCACAAGGGACAGGCAGCAATGGGTTGGTTCAGTTCTTCTAAAAGGGAAAACCTTCAATAACCTGGAGTAGCTTCTGCTCTTCCTAACTCCCCTGTTCACAGGAGTTACAGATCTTTCTCCCTTGGCAAAGACTCCTAGGCCATGGATACTCCACGCAACTGCCACCGAGCAGAGACTGTCAAGTGACAGAAGGTGGCTGTGCTGGATCCCCCTTCTCTCCAAATGCTCACAGGGAGCCAACCCACAGCCACCCCCATTCCTCCCTGCAAAGCCTGAGAGGCCTCCAAAGAGCCTTTCCAAAGGAGCACACAACAACAGGTGTGCTGGCTGCTGTCAGGAAAGCCCAGGTAATGACATACTGCTCATTTAATGCTGCAAGAACACCTGGGGACACACATTCAACACGCTGTGTCACCCTGGCTGTGGCTGGGGAACAGTGGGAAAGAATGAGCTGAACGTGCTGCCACTGCATGGGTGGGAATGCATGTGACACAGCAGTGGCTCTGCTGAAGCCAGCAGTCCCCTGCAGAAGCCCTGCACAAACGTGTGTGCCCAGTGCTTCACGTCCCCGTGCGCCAGCTTCATGTGCTGAGGACAAAACTCCTCTGCTTTTGCTGTTCCTCTGAGCACAGCAAGGCAGATGTGGTCAGTGCCACTCCCAAACTCTCCAGCTGGGACAACTACCTCTGGGAAGAACTGCAGCAGTGGTCACGGAGCTGCTGGAAGTCACTTGTTCCTCTGCAGGCAGCTAGCTTGTGTTTGGTTTCCCAGTTGAACCAGTACAGAGAGGCAGAGTATCCCATCTGACCCTCGCAAGACACTGTGGGCAAGTGTCTCCAGAGCAGAGCTTCCCCCCTCTGCCCCAGCCTGGTGCTCAGCCAGCACAGGCAGGTGAGGACAGGAAAGACCTTTTCACACCCTGCCAGCTCCGGGGCAGCCTGAGCATCTCTGAGCAGCCACTCTGCTGATGGGCTGGGATTCCTGCAACGGGAATTCCGAGCTGGTCTGTCCTGGTTTGCCCGTGGAGACAACATTTACACCCAGGAGCCTGGCCCCAGGGGATTGTTTTCTGTTTCAGCCCTTGTTTCCCCACCTCGCAGCCCCACAGAAGTTCACAGGATAACTAACTAGCTCTGCTGTGCAGAGAAGCTCTGAATGTTAAATCCACAAAGTATCTGTTTCCTACACGGGAAATCTAACAAGGAGGCTGCCCTCTATACTTTCTCCTTTGTCAAGCATATGGGCTCCCACATTATGCATGCAGGCTTTGTAGAGCTGCATGTTTCTCACACATAAATTCTCATGAAGGAGAGACAGTCCATGCATCTTTATTCTGCAATTCAAATTACGCCTCATTTTTATCAGTGGAAATCCACTGTGGTTTAGTGAAGGCAGCAGCTACTCTATTACATCATGCAAGAGTAAAATGCTGCCCTGGAATATCAGTATCTCTACATTCTGTATTTTTCTATCAAAAGGAATCCATGAAAAAGGCACAAAGTGATGACAATTAAAGCTTTTCTCACCAGTAGATTACAAGGACACAAGTCAGCTCCCCAAGCATGGAAAGTGCCTCACTTGTCTCAGTCACATGGCTACATTAACACTCTCAACAACGGCAGCATAGTCTCTATGTCTAGATGCATTGAAAATATAAACAACCCACTTAATTCTGAATTTAAAAAATAATGGCTATGTCTAATCACGTTTTAGAGTCAATATCACATGGTAGCAGCTCTACTGCTCAATAGATAAATGATTTCTGTTTGAATTTACAGTGATATGGATTTATCACTTCAAAAGTATTCGAACACATTTCCTAAAAGGGTGAGATTTTTCAAGTAGCCCTTCAAAGAAGGCTTCATGAACTACTGTTTGTTTTTAACAATGAAATTTTTGGAGAAGTTAAAAAAATCTCCAGCTCCTGTTGAGCTTGCAAGTGCTGCAGACTCTGAATACACATGAAGGTGCTCTACGAAAGAACTGCATCTTTGATTTGTAGGCACAAAAAAGGGGAAAATGACAAAAATGGAATTCTGTGCTTTCACACAGCAGTCACTTAGGTAACATCACAAAGCTTTTCCCATCAGCTGTGGGTGTGCCAGCCCTGAGTGGGAGCTCAATTTACCTGGAGACTGCCCTGGTCACTGAGGGCATCACTGAGGGCATCACAAAGAGCCTGTGAGCTCACCCTCCTTCCCAAATCTGGAGCTGAAGGGACCCAGAGGGTGCAGCCTCACAGAACAGCAATGTGACAGATGGCAAAAAAGTGCTTCCCAACTGCAGACAGAGAGTCACAAATGCCATGTGGTGCACGGAGGGGGAGAGGATAAAAAATCCCACAACAAAACAACGTTCCTTTAGAGCACATGCACTTACCTAAACCATGCCAAATGGGAAAACACGTGCAGGTCAGAAGACATCAAGGAAACATGAAAAAAGAAAAAAAAAAAAAGAGGGAGCAAATTAGTTGCAATTCCCATTGGCTTGATGAGAAGAGCTAAGAGCACCCCACAAAATCAGACTCAACCTTTATCAGAGTGAGAAAAGTGTAACAAAATAATTCTACTCCAGTAAAATACTGCTGCCTTTTTGCTGTGTGTTAGTTGAGCATGCAGATGAAAAAGCAGAGAGTTGAAGCCAAATCTTTAGTGCACTGTGGATGGAACACAGCTCCACCTGCAAGGCTCTCAGAGGCTCCCCACCTACAGCTGCTGGAGACTCAGCACAGGTGGCTTGGGCACACCAAGGCCTGACTTTCCCTTCAGATCCCATTGACTTTGGTTAAGCAGCTTTAGGACCTTGATTCCTATTGAGTCCATTAATTCTTAGCTGTGCTAAGTCTGGAGCAAATTGCAAGGGCAGACAATCATCAGGGAAAAAAATTGCTTTAGGAGAAAAGGAAAATAAAAGAGGAATATGAGTAATTTTCAGAAACATCTTTCTTTTGCATTGTTGGGGTTTTTTCCCTTATTGAGGCTCCTGTTACAATGATATTTATTTGATACAATATACCTTTATTCTTTCACTCCATTGCATGACAGAAGTCCTAATTCTTAACAAAGATTTTGTATGGGAGCAGTCAGCTCTCTCTAGTTGCAGTAACTCACAACCTACATTTCTGTTGCAAATGACATCAACAGATAATAGGATATGCTTCATTAACCTTGACTACAAACATTTAACAACAAATTTCAGTTTCTGCTTTCTTTCCTTAAATCATGGATGGATATTTCCAACAACAAATGACCACACCATTGCTCCCCAATGTCCTGTTTACCAGAGTCTTTCATTTTTGTCTTCTGATTTCTGCCAAAGCTTACTGTGATTTTATTTTGAGGCTTGCCATTGCTTTTACACAAAACTTCCTTGTAACCTCTCTGTTAGCTCAAACTAATTTATCCATTTAAAAAATGGCCACCACCTCTCAGGGCATTCCTCCAGCCCTTCTGTGAGCCCAGGAGGATCATCAGTTCTCTGTTTTGTCCATTTTCAGAGCTGGGGCAGCAGCTGATGGAATTAGGAGCAAAACCCAAACCAACCAACAGTAAGTAAATCCTTGGCAGTACAGAAACACAGTCACCTACAGAAAGCTCTGCCTGGACAGGCATCCTGATGGCAGACTGGGCAAATTAAAAAAAAAATCCACTGAGAATTACTAAATACAGTAGGAACTGCATCTAGATCAGGAAATTTGTCTTTGCTGAGGGGAAGGAGCATAGACCCTTGCCTTGTCTCAGTTATCTGCACTCTCTTTCTGGCCAGCACTGAAGACATTGTGTTGAGGTGGGCCTTTGATCTGACCCAGGACAGCAATATCCTGGCATCCAAAGGTTGAAGCCTGGCTACTCTCCAGGCTCCCTGTAGCTAGAAATCAGGGCAGGGGCTCGTCAGAACAAAAGGTGCTAAGCAAAAAAAACAAAAAAAAAAACATTAGGGAGGAGAGTAGAACAGCTCCCCTTACTCCATGAGATTAATCAGAAAAAAAAAGCGCAACCAACCAATCAATCTAAAAGCAACTAAATCAACTCTCTGCACATTTGGCTCAATCAGTAATATTTGAATTCTGAAGGAGAGATAATCCAGAACCCGAAGGAGGAAGCTTCCTTTCTGTAACCACAACAATGAGGACCAGAGCCGTGGGTCAAGCTGAGCTCAGCCTGCCCGGAGGGCAGGGGCAGGAGTAAAACCTCAGTGCTCCATCCCAGCACTGCCAGGGAAGAGCACTGCCTTCCAAAAAAGCCTTTCTGTGTAACACAGTCTGTGTCCTCTGGCGCCAGAGGTTTAAAACCAGCCAAGCAAATGATGACTCTCTACCCCCCAGCCTGAAGGGCTTCCTTCCCTCATCACCAGCAAACATCATTCCGTGTCTCTCTGTGTGGGCTAAACCAGTATTTTCTTTGCATTTTGCCTGATTTTAACACAATTTACAAATGAACACGAGCAACTCTTCACGGCAGGCTAGGCTGGGCAAAGTGCAGATGCTCCTTCAGCACTGCCTGGTCTTTATTGGCAAGAGCATTTCAGTCACTGTAGGGTTCTGCTGACATAACTCAGCCCCCAGTCAGGGCTCCAGACCCACGGCCTCGTTAATGAGGATAAATGCACCTTTATCTTTACAAGTGAGGGTTTCTGCAGGGTTGGAGCTGCAGAGATATAAAGAAGGAGAACTGCTGCTGGCCGCCTTCTGCAGTGTGTTGGAGACACCTACACACAGTCCCACAGCCAGACAGTAATAGGAATAAAGATTGGACTCGGGTGGCATTGCCAGGGAAATCATGCCAGCTCTCCAGGGCTGACAGATGCAGCAGCAGCAGCAAGGGTGCAAAAAGGAGACAAAGCTATTGGTAAGATGAAGAGATACCAAAATTAAACATCTACAATGTGAACTTCTCCCTAGCTCAGAATCAGACTAATACATATTTACAGCATAGCATAAAATGAACACAATATGATTTAAACTACATTTAAATCCCTCTCTTTTTGTGTTTTTAAAATCCTAATTCCCACTTCCATGAGGACAAATGAGTCCTCACACACACACACATCAGGTGTCAACTACAGATCAGGCAACTACACTATAAGGGAACAAAGCCCAGTGAGCATCCTCCACTACAAGGAATTTCCTATGGAAAATAAATAAAAAGGCAATGTTTTCTGCATACCCAGGCCTTGGCTGGCTGTGGCAAGACAGCAGAATTCCTTGTTTCTGCATTTAAGCAGGGTTTCAGTTCAAAGCCTTGGGCATAGAGTGACAGAGAAAAACAGCTCAAATAATTTTGCAGCTCAGACTCAAACGGTATCATCACTTGGCATTTCTACTACGTGTGCCCTCTTTTTTGGAGGCATCCAGAAAGCTGCATGGGCAGGGATGAAGAGAGCAGAACAGGAAACGCTCTGGGTGAGATCTCACGTGGCCTCGGGTGCAGCAGCACAGCTCAGGGCAAGGCCAGCTGGCAGAGGGACCTGCTGGGACTTTATCCCAGCAACCCTTGTGCAAGCTGAAAAGAAGATGAAAACCAATTCCACTCAAAATACATTCTTCAAAAGCCTTGATGATTTTTATTGCTCTCTAGAATAAGCTAGCATTTCATTGAAATAAAGCCACATGGTAAATGCTATGAGGTTGTTTTTTTTTTTTTTAGATTAGTCATAAAAAGGTTTGTGTGGAATGGAATTAGACTGATTCCCCTTAATTGTCACTAAAGATTTTTCTGTTTCTGTATGAAGTGGGCTGAATCTATATTGGGCATTGATGAAACTACAGTTTTCTCCCCTAATACACATTTAAAAAGCATTCAGTATTTCACTTTAGGAGCTCCCCTGTTTAGTGAACTGAAAAACACTGATCCAAAAAAGTTAGCTTTTAGGCAGTAAAAGTGATACCTTCATACAGGAATATTTGTTTTACTAAACACTGAATAGTATTTTACAGAACTGAGAAGAAAATCTAAGGATTCATCCCAACTAAGTGACACATCAGCCATTCCAAACGGTCTTTGAAACCAACAGACAGTTTTGGGGCACTGGAATTTAATTTATTTTCCTCAAACAAAGCAAGCACGGATATAAACCTGCTCTTACTGAAATAGTAAGCTCTGAAGTCAGTAGCTCTGACTTCAGTGACAGCAGAATTAGATCAACATCCTGCACTTTTTGGGATCCCACCTGCATTCAGTGCAGCACTGTTTTTGAGAAGCAGGACTGGGCATGGTTCTGAAAGGGTTACTTCATTACAGAGATGTTTACTTTACAAACCAAAAAATATTGAGTGCTATTTTTACCAACTTTTCCTGTATATTTGTGTTAAGGAAATAGTTTTGTTGTTTTTTTTTTATGAGAAAGGGAGGTTTAAATTTGCTTTGACTGAAGAGTGGCACAGAGAGGCAAATGCATGCCTATGAAGTTGAGAATGTGCTGGATGATGAAGCACAAGGGCTCCCAGAGTGTGTCCTGTGGTACAGCTATAGCACCATTTCACCTCCTGGGCCTCTTCTGATGTTTGATTGCAGGAATCTGAAAGCAGGAACTGGCTGTTACCATATGATGCTCAACAGAAAAAAACCCCACTCATATTTATGCCGCTTTGTTCCACCAAATTACAGTGATTTTGCAGATTTCCCTCAGTATTTCTTCTCAGAATCTCTCTGACTACAGCAGCAGGCTGGATTTGGCACAGCCAGAGTGAACAAGCACTTTAGAAACCAAAAGGCTGCCTTGTTTCAGAGCATTTGTCACTGTCCATGAAATCACGATCTTGGCTCAAGGGCAAGCAAAGCTGTGTGTTATACATGCTCTTTTCCAGTCTCCAAATGCTGCTGCTGATTGGAATGGGTGAAGCTGAGCTTCATTCACACAAATGCCCTTCCCTCTGAGCTGCCTGTGCCATACCTGCTCATGAACAACAGAAACAAAACCCACTGGGGGAAAAAAACCCCAATTAATCTGCTAAAGAAAAGATGATCTGAGCCTACTTGCTCTTCCCTGCTCCATGGTACTGAGGGCTTAAAAATTACCTGCACACCAAGTACACGTGTGTGGCATCTTGGCACAACTGTCAGAACTAAGAAATCAGTGCTGAGTGTCTTCTCCACTAAAGGCTGGTCCAGTTACTCACAGCTCTCACTCTCCTTGTGGTTGCAAGGCAGCTTGAACCCCAGCTTGGTTTCCTCCCCAACCCTATGAACTACACTAAAATAAAGCCTTTTTTTCTGATTGACAGCTTCAAAAGAAAGAAAAGTCTTAATTAACAAAGGGGTGTCAGCTCCTGAAAAGTGTTTTCCCTGTGATTACAAAAACACTTCCAAAGTCTTACATTTCTAGAGTCTTTCAAAAAGTCTGCTTGAGTTTTCCTCCCTTCCTCAGTCTTCACAGTACAAACTCTTTTGGGCACAGAAAACCAGAGATAAAGAAGCATAGAAGGTTTAGAGATCAGGAGGTATGGAAATCTGAACTTCCATATTCTGATATTTGCACTCAGGTCTAAAGCTTAGGGAGGGGGAAGAGACCTAACATTGTCAGTACCCCACTTCCTCAGGTTCTCCCAGGCTGCACTCTCATTTGTGCTTAGGAATTAGAGAAATACCAGATAGTCACAAGTCCTCTTGTATCTTATCAGAGCGAGAACCAGGAATTTTATCACTTGTATTAAAAAAGTAAATATTCTGCCCCCTTCTCCTCCCACTGCTTCCCTCAATAAACTACTGCAGCCCTGGCATATAAGAAGCCTTTGCCCAGCACACACTTTCCTGGTGAAAACAAAAATCCACGGGACTGCTGTGCCATGATTATCCTGTTCACTGCAGCAGAGAAGGGTCTAGTGGCCAAATTACACCTTCCCAGGCTGGAGTATGCCAAAGCAGCTCACTGCTCTCATGTCTCAAACCCCACCAGCAATCTGCACTGTTACGAGCATGGCTGCTTCACTCGAGACACTTGTGACATCAGGAAAGGAGAAGAGGGAGTTGAAAACCAAAATCCTCTTGGGAGTCAGCTCACAGGAGCACAGGAGAAGTTGGAAGCTTGAGGGAGCAGCGATCACAACACGCAGAAGGAACAGGGAGGACAGCTCAGCTGGAGTCAGGATCTGATGGTCTGTAGGGTCTGGCTGCAGAAATGACTGAACTGCAGTCTCAAGGAAGTTTTCTGCTCAGACTGAGCATAGCCCTGAACCAACTCGGAGCGTGTACCAGCTCTGCCAAGGCACAAGGACAGTGAAGGGACAGAAGAACAGCAGGGACAGGAACGTTCAAGCAAAGGTGAGAACACTAAGGACCTGTGCTGGTTCTGAGTTAATGTTTCCATACTGGTTTGTATGGCACTGTGTTCTGCATTTGTGCTGGAAACAGTGTTGACAACCCAGGGGTGTTTCTGTAAGTGCTGGGCAGTGCTGGTTACACAGAGTCAAGGCCTTTTCTGTTTCTCACTCCAGCAGTGAGGAGGCTGGGGGTGCACAAGGAGTCAGGAGAGGACACAGCCAGGACAGCTGACCCAAGGGCTGTCCCACACCCCATGGCACCGTGCCCAGCATGGAGGAGAAGTGCAGTGTGATGGCATTTGTCTTCCCAAGTCACTGTCACACAGGTGAAGCCCTGCTCTCCTGGAGATGGCTGAACTCCTGCCTGCTGATAAGGGCTGAGTGTATTCCTTGTTTTGCTTTGCTTCTTTTTCTTCTTTGCTTTGCTTTTGCCTCACCTATTGAACTGTCTTCACCTCAGCCCATGAGTTTCTCACTTCTGATTCTCTCCCCCATCAGGGGGGAGTGAGCGAGCACCCGTGTGGGGTTAAACCACAACAGAGCCCTCGTGGGGTGAGGCACAGCTTTGGGGAAAGGGGAGACACACAGCCTCTCATGAATAATCCACAAAGACACCAATACCTGCAGTACAACGAAGGCACGAAAACAGACACACAACCAAACCAACACATGGACACCTGGGAACAAGAGAAAACCCCACTGTTTCTTTCATGTGTACAGAAAGCAGTCTAAGCAACCCTCAGACTTTCTGTGAATACATTCCTGCCTGGGTGGCAGGAGCAGCAGTTGTGTAAGGTACATCTGGTTTTCAGACTTTTATGCCAAAGTGATATATAGGCCAGCTACTGTCAGAAATGAAAATGCTGCTCATGGAGGTATTGTCCTGTGCATCAGCAACAAAAGGAATAAAACAATCTTCCAATAATTTCCCCCAACTAACTGTTCTCTGCACCATGGTAAACTCATTTTGATTCATATTGATAGAGTGAAACATAACATGCCTGCAATTAAACTCACCACAAGTTTAGGAGACACCTCTCCTATCCTTCAGCCAACAGTGACAAATAGGATACATAGAGGTCCACATCTGTATCTCAGCCAACTTATTTCAGTAAGCTTTATCAGAAGACAGCAATGGTTATGGAAGCCCATCTTTGCCTGTTGGAGTATAATTTTAACACCTCCTAAAATTTACAAAGGCACTTCCAGCAGCTTGTCTAAACCATCCCAAGCCCAGCTGTTCAGTACAGAAGCTTGCCAACTGTCTGTAAAGAGCAGCACGTCTTTATGTTACTGCATAAACAAAGCGACATCAATTTTTCTGAACATCGGTACAAGTCACTAGATCTTATTTCAGCAGGGCTCAAAGCAGCAGCAAAATGACAGCTGCCATCTCTGTTGTGAAAAAGCACTCCAAGAGAAAAATTATGCCTTGGTTTCAGGCATTGTAGGTGTACACAGCACCCGCTTCCTTCTCAGCAATCCAGCCCTTTCAGGTTCTGTTAGGGTAAGTCTAAGCACACTCCCCTGTACAAGCAAAAAAAGGATTTAGATTTGGAGGTGCAGCTTGCTGCAAGATCATGCTGTAGGCAGAGCCATCTTTGTGCAAAGAATAAATTTTCATTAACCCGCTCTTGGGGTTTTGTTTGTTTGTTTAAGCCTGACATTTATTAGGTTTGAAAAACCATGTGTTTGTGGTGTAGGTGTGCCAGTGGTATAAGCAACTCCAAAACACATACAATTCTTTGACAAGTGAAATTAGCAGAGAGGCATTTCACCCCCTCTCAGGAGGGATCTCACTTGCTGAATTTATCTGTAGGAAGCTCCCACGTTTGGACCTTGCTTCCCAGCCCTTCAGGATGCTGGAAGGAAGGAAAGAGGGAAGGAGCTGCAGGCATTCCTGCACACCCTCTCCCTGTGCCACAGTGGGACACAATCCATCACCACAGAGCTTTGGATTGCAGCACACAGCAAAACTATCTGCAACTGGAGGCTACAGAATAAACTTTCTCCCAGGTGTGGGCATTTTTCCTAGGGAATATTGACTGGATTTTTTTGTCCTTCTTGGAAGGACCTGAGATGGACACAGGGGAGCTGTCCCATGGCTATAAAAATGGGAGAAGTTTCCAGGTCCTGGCCACAGCGCAGGAGGCGAAGGGCACGGTGATGCTGGGTCTGAGGGGAGAGAGCTTGGCTGTGACTGAAACGAGGATTGAAATGAAGATTGAAATGAGGATTTCACAAGCCCCGAGACACAGCGTCGCTTCCCTCCCGCTCTCCCTCCTGACCAGCCAGAAAGGCAGACATTTAATATCCAGGCTCATTACTCGCCCTAATGAAATGTCAGCAGCAAGCACACAGGTGTTAAACTGCTGCTGGAATGCCTGCAGATGCCAGCAATCCCTCAGGCAGGGCATCCTCCCAGCCCACAGCCTTGCAAAGGTCACAGAGGCAGCGCGAGGCCGTAGAGACCCCTGACCTTCCTTGGCCGCGCTGAAGGAGCTTTAGTTCCTCCCGCCTTTGCTCCCCGAGCCCCCAGCGCGTCCTCTGCTCCCCCTCAGCCCTCCCTGGCCCTGCAGCCTCCCAAGGGCTCTCCCGCCTCATTCTAAACAAGTGCAAATGCGTGACCTGAGGGACAGCCAACAAAGCAAGTTACAAAGAGCTCCGTGGCTCCATTCAGCAGCTCTGCCTCCCTCCCCGGAGAGGCCGAGGCCTTCATCTGCATGGCGAGCCCCGGGCTGGCTAACAGCATCCTTCTCCCCGTGCGGGGCCCTGCTCTGATTTATGGCTGTGCTGGCTGTGGCCTGGGAGCCACAGAGCTGGCTGCAGGCACTGAGACTCTGCAGGAAGCCACTGACAGGAGTCCACTGGGAAAGGACACGCCAAAACCAGGAATAGCAAAAAGGGCAAGCAAAGAGGAGAGCAGTGGGCTAATTTAGGCAGGTTCCTTCCACTTGCAGCTTAAAAATTAGAGATATGCGCACTGCTAAATATTCTGCCTAGCTTGTCTTTCCTGAAAAAGGGAATGGGGGTAGGGAAAGGACAGAATTTCTGCACAGTTGTTTTTATTTTCCTCCTGCTCCAAGTCACACACCTAAAAAAGCCCACAGGTATTTGGACAGCTGGAGGCTGCCATTGCAACCGTGCAACGTTGTTAGAAAGCAGGACAAAAAGGAAGGGAAAATAAAAAGGAACATTTTCAATACAGCAGCCAAAGCCACAGGGGGTTTTTAGTTCTGGCATCAGCTGCAAGCACACAAGTATTTGGCAAGTCCCATCCTGCTCCTTGGTTGCTGCAAAATCACTCCACCTTTTGGCACAACTGGCAGAATCTGAGCAGAGCTCGACCAGAAAAAATACAGCAGGGCACAGAAAGAGCTTGTTAACCTGCACTTAACTAACTTGGCTCAAATAAATTCTCTGTAAAAACCACATTAAAATGTAACCACTAGCTGACAGATTTGTTGTTTACTTCAACAACACCTGCAGCTCTATCTTGGACTCTTAGAGAAAATACTATAGATAAGGCTATGAATTTCAGTTTCTGCTCATTTATGTCTGACTGAAAAATCCTCTAGCTGTCTTCAAAGTGTTTGAGCTCACCTAAAAAGTGAGATGAGGAATTGCAGTGGCTCATGAAACCAACTGACCTTTTCCAGAGGGAAGCCAATACCTATAAACTCACAAATCTTGTGCTCACTAGGCACAAAAATCAAGTGCTCATTTTGGAATAAACACACAATAAAACCTGAAGAAAAAGGGTTTATGAAAAGACTGTGATCCAAGGCATTTAAAAACATAAATGTCAATAAAACCCCTTTTGGTTCACATGGGCTTGGGTTTTTTGTTCAAGCTTTTGCTTGGAATTCTTTTACCTCATTCATGGTGCACAGTAAAGTCACCCACTTCTTTCCACACAGAAACCTTCTCTGGGTCTACTTCAAGTTGTATTGCCTTAGGATTTCCCCTTTTCTTCACCCTCTTCTCCTACCCAAGAGCCTCGTGTCAAAGCCACTGTGAAATCCTTACTGACACTTCCTACCTCTCCTTTCCCACAGCCAGAATAACACTGCTGCGGGTGGAGCCAGGACCTAAAGTAAAAAAATCCTTGCCCAACTTGGAAACTCAGGATGATTGCTCCACACTCCTGCCCATCTCAGAGTTCCCTGGTGCTCTGGAGGACAAACTGTGCTCCTGCCCACCTCTCCCCAGAGCAGACCGTGGTGATGGGGTGAGAAGCAGCACCCTGTCCTGGAATGGGCAGAGATCAGGATCTCAGAACATGCCTTGGTTTTGTCCTGGCTGCGGTGCAGACACCAGGAAATTGAAATAACTCTCCTGCAGCTCACACACCTGAGCTGCCCAGGTGGGAGCACTCTCTCTGCTCCAGCTGCCCAGCACACACAGAGGGTCTGCAGGCTGTGAAACTGGTATTTATACAAATAAATAAGTGAATTCTCACAGGCATGCTCACATTTTTGCAAATTGAAACCTATTTGAGCAACTGCTCAAAGAACAAGTGGGGATTATAGTAAAACCACTGCTGTGATGCCAGGGCTTCCACTCACATGACCCCTACAACACTTAATTAACAGTTTAGTTACTAGGGTCAGGCTGTTCTATTCTCTTCACAAGACCTACATCAGGACTGAGCCTTGTACACGGCTGCTGGGCACAGCATTTCCCAAGTAAACGGGGGTGCCAGAACTGTGTTAAAATTCTCCCCTCCTCTCCTATTAATTCTCTCTACAACTCCTTTTTCCCCTTTTAATTTCACCACTGTAGTCATTCGTTGGCGGGCAGAAGTTGGCTCAGTAAATTCTTCTCAGCTCAAAATACTAAGCTTTCAAATAAAAATGTGAGTAAATTCCACATCAGTCCTGAAATTCCCTCGAGTTTATGAGAGGTCAGGGCAGCACCAGGCAAAGCAAGGAAGAAAAAGGTTTACACATTCCTGGCTAAGAATACTCTTTCCCCTCCTCCTTCCAGCCCCCAGCACTGAAAATTCTCTGTATTTCAGGAGCAGAGGTAGCAGAATAATTAGAAGTTGGACAGTGATGAGAACTGTGCTTTGAAAACCCAGCCTGGCCCTTCCCACTTCTTTTGGAAACAGGAACACAACATGACAAAGGACACTGAGCAGAAACACTGGGCAGTTCAGTTCCCAGACCATACTGCATAGTTAAGCCATCTCATATGCAAAGCAACAGAAATATTTTAAGTGCATAAAGAGGAAGTTTTTGCTTCTCTAGCAAGCTGCTTTTCTTTTTTAATATCAGTATTAAACGCATAACAAATTATCTGTTCACTCTGTTTGCTTTTATATCAGCTATTCAAATAGTTCAACATTCCATTCACCAAACTCTGATATGAAATGGCAAATGCATTTCTACAGCAGAGGGTAGCAGGTGGCTGTGCTGAGATGTGCATGCTGCAGGACACGCCAAGTTCATTTTTCACGTCTGAGCTTTCACACGAGTGAAGAAAACAGGAAGTGGTTACCTCCAGCTGAAGCCAGCAGCAATCCATTACAAGGTGAAAAGTTTGAGTTTCTAAATGTAAAGAGTCTCTTTCAGACCATTTTTGTACTTTCTGTAATGCTACAAAAGACACCAGAATGAAGACCACGAGCAGCACTTACTGAGGGTTTTAGCTCCTGAGGGTCTAACCATAATTTGTTTCCATTGCTGTTTAGAGCAGTCCCTTGTCATCACGTGATTTAAACAGACAGCATGGGCAAGTGGAGAAAATGCAGATCTAAACCATGGCTTTGATCACCACCACCTTCTTCCTCAGCACCGTGCAAGCCACGTAATGTGGGGAGTCTGCAGGGCTTGTGCCCCAGCTCACCATTTGTACAGCATCCAGCAAGACCCTACTGCCACCTGCAACTCCCCATCAGCCAACCAACACCTCCTACTGCCCCAACAACCTCCCCAGAAATGCAGCTTGTGACTCACTGCTTTACCATAAATTCCTCAATGCCACAACTCCTGAGCCAGCTCAGCGGGCGCTGGTGGGTCTGAGGGAGGGATGTGCTGCAGGACTCGTGGGCAGCTCGTGTTTTTTCCTCATTAAGGTTTGGTTTCTTGGCCTGAGGCTGCCTGAGAGGGTTCCCAGTCTCTAACAGAGGTCTCCCTCCTCCTTCTCTCTTTCTGTGGGTACCATGAAATCACACCAGCTAAAGCAAAACCTCATAGCCGCATAAAAATGTTTCTCAGACACATTTTCTCTCTTTGCCGTGTACCAGAATGCATCACTTTCCAAGAATATCTTTTACCAGCACTTCACAAGTCCTCAGGCAAGCCCAGTTCAGCTCTGTCACAAAATGTCCACTTCATGCCTCACGTAAATCCCAGCTGGACATCGGATGGCACCACACATTTCATTCTGGGTATTTATTTATAACTCTGAAAGTTAAAACTAATTTTCTCAGAGACTCACAATGTGACTGAGAAAGCAGATCACTTGCAGTGGGAGAATTGCAGGGGAAGCATATCCTTCATGGTCATGTTCCCTTTCTTAGCATGTATTAAGGGATGCATATTAATTTCTCTGGTAACACAATATTGACCTTGTTTCAACAAGGTCAGAAATTCTCTACACAGACTTAGCCACTGCTTTCCATTCCAGTATCTGCAGCACTGTTCTCCCAGCTACTGGCATCTACTGAACAGATTGAAACATCAGATCATGGGGGCATTTTCAAAGTTGGCTCACACATTTTAAGACACAGAGCTCAGAGGTACTCTGTTTTGGCATGAGAACTCTGATGGGAACTGAAACAGCATGTCCAGGAGCAAAAATTTATGTATTAGGGAAAAGAGAGTACAAAAGTGCTGTTAACCCCATCTCTGCACTCTGTTTCTTAATTCCTGAGGGAAAGTTAGACTATTTTTTAAGTTACTGATGGTGACTTCTCTGTATTGACAATTGGCACAACTCTCCAAACCTAAGGAAGGAAATAGTTATGGCCTGAATAAATAGGAAAGAAAGAAGATTAGCAAAGAATTTTAGATGACATTTCTATCAGTTCTAGCCAGCAGGTGCTGCTCTGGCAATAGGAAGTTAAGAGTTACAAAAGCTTCATAGAAACAACTGCACCACACAAAGACAAAGAAACATCATACGGATGCAGAAAAATGAACAATTAAAACTACAACTGTTACATGGAGAAGAAAACCATAAATATTTCAGCCCTGTTATTATTGATGCTGCATGCCACAGCTACATTCTGCTCTGTATCAATACATCCTCACTGGCTAATTTCACAAATAACAACCAATTAACAACATGTTGACTTCAAACCATTGTTATCTCTTCTCCTCCCATTCTCTGATATTTGACACTGAAATTCTTCCAAGAACATTTGAAACATCAGGAACTAAATAATAAAATAGTTTCTAGCCCCACTCCAGTGTAAAAAATAGCCAAAACATGCTGTAAGTAGAGGTGAAAAGGAGAAAGTCAACAAGATTTAAAAAAAAAAAAAAATTAAGTGAATAAGTGCTCCACATTTGCCCCACCCCCTTACTTCTGTAACCTCTCCTCTTCCTAAACCACTTCCAGTCCAGAGGGGGAACATAAGGGGCTTTCTAATCATGGAATATTTATGGACCTGGAGACCTGGGAGCCTTGAAAAGAAGGAAGATTCATGCATAATACAGGAACAGGACTTGCTGTATGAAAGGACAAATTTACCACACTGGCAAAATGAACTAAGAGGCATAAAACCCATTAGAAAAAAACCCCATGGCTCACAAGTTATGAACACTGGACAAGAACCAAATACCAGAACTAGTAACCAGCATACAATTTCCTATTACAATTTATCAGCTGATAAATGATCAAGCTAATTAAAGTAACTTTTCCCACCAGCAGTTAACTGAAAAATTCTCTCCCCTCTTAATTACAAGGAGATTAGGAGAAACTAAAAAATAATTGCAAGTAATTTATACAATGGAAGACCCCTCAATTCTTCAGTGTTACATACAACATAGATCAATCACCAGGCACTGCTCTCTACCTCCAAATAATGAATGATACAGAACCTGATCCAGTGACTGCCAAAAAGCCAAAACAAAGGTGTTCTCACCATTCTTTCCTCTCCCTCAGTGGCTGTTTGCTCATTTCTGCTCATTCTTTATCAGCACAATTCCAGTCTTATAATGAGAAGGTATAAAAGTAATACTTTTTTTTTTTTTTAACTACAGCAAATAAGAAAATGAGACATTTCAAACAGAATAGGGTCTCTTGCAGACATCAGGAGTGTGTCCTGCAGACAGACTATAGAGCTGTGTTACAGGCCAACCACATGAAAAAAGAACAGATGTGAAGGTATTATGCCTTCCTTTAGCAAGCTGAGAAACAGGGAAGGAAAACCTATTCCTTCTCTACAGAAAGGATGACCTCCTTCACATCCCAAACTCCTTTAGTCTGCTGATTGTGGAGGTCCAAAATGAAGAGGCCAAAGACTTACCATGACATAAATCCCCACATGACCATAATATATGCAAAAAAAACCTCTTCACTGTGTGAATACAGCCTGCTGTCCTTCAACATTGCCTTACAACAACCATTACAGTACCACACATCTTTTCCTAAGTACTTTTCAAGGGTAAGTACTTTTCAAGTACTTTTTCCAAAGTACTTTTCCAGGGTTTCATGGGGAAGGTTTCTAGAAAACCTAGGTAAAGAAGCAGGTGTGGCATCTCACCTTTTCCAGTTTGCACAATCTCCTTGAGCAGCTGCTTATGGACGTAAGGACTTTTTACTTTTTTAAACTATAGGCAAGCTTGTTCAGACTCACTTGGCCTGGGTCTTTCACAGTGTCTTGGGCTGGGGCTGTGTGTTCTATTCCCACTTGTCAGAGGTGGGGCAGTTATCTCCTCTTAATTGGCCACCTGATCAAACCAGCTGGGGCAGTTTTCTTTATCTCTCCCACAGCCAATCCTCCCTTAGGGAAATCTCTTCTGTCCATGGCCATGGAGCCTCCCTGCAGGGCTGATCCAATTCCATCATCCCATGGGAGATGGTCCTCCAGGGGAGGAGCCAGGAATTCCTACCTGGATAGAATCTGACCCCTGGCACACCACAGCAGCCTTTTCCCCCTGCATTCCCAGAGGAGCAGCTTTCTTCTCCTCTGCATTCCCAGAGGGAGCCCAGGCCCATCCACAGCACCCCTGGAGCTCCAGAGTTAAACTCCACCCTTGGCCAGGACCCTGCTCCAGCAGAGCCACATCTGCCCCTGCAGGAGGATTGCAGCCCCCAAGGGATGGGGCTGTGGCAGCCCCCTGCCCAGCAGGGTGTCAGGGGGGATTCTGTGACAGGGGTTTCTTTTTTGTACCATTGCATTTGTATTTTTAATTTTCCTAGTAAAGAACTGTTATTCCTATTCCCATATCTTTGCCTGAGAGCTCCTTAATTTCAGAATTATAATAATTCAGAGGGAGGGGGTTTGCATTCTCCATTTCAAGGGAGGCTCCTGCCCTCCTCAGCAGACACCTGTCTGTTCAAACCCAGACACTCAGCCCCCTTAGAAACAGGCCACGATGCACACAGGAGGGAGCAAGGGCTGGACCAGCCCCTGTGGCAAAGTTTTCCAGAGATTGATCACTGCAGATGCAAGGGGAAATTGCAGAGCCCCCAGTGTGGCTCCTTCCTTCAGAGCTCCTGGATTTCCAGCTCCTGTGGCAGCTCCAGGGTGAGCAGGAAGGGCTGCTCCCCATCCTTCATGCCTGGTGCTGAGCTCCACGTGGCTTTCCTGGAGGGCAAAAAGTACAAACCATGTCCATAAACCAGCCTGTCACCAGGCCTGGGCATAGGGGGCAGACAGACTGGGGTTTTTTTCTGCTTTGTTCTTGCTTTTTTTCCAGCTCTGGAGCAGCACTGAGAATATGAAGAGAATGTTGTCATTTCAACTTTCTCTGAGAAATAAAATTAGAATGTGCCCTTCAATTCTCTTTGAAAAGCATCTGAGTTCAAGAAAGTCTTTTATCAGGATTAGAGGTGAGGCTGAGAACAAATGATCTCTCTTAGCTGGTAAAAAAAAAAAAAAAAAGCATTCCATTTCTCAACCTCCCCACCCCCTGGGCCAAGAGTTTCATGCATATTTAACATGTTTTCCATCTAGACAGCAATACAGCATTTCTACCCACTTTCTTTCTTCTTTTAAGTGACACAAGTGCACAGTGTTTCTTTCTGAATTTTATTGTTTCATTGTACCTGAATACTCTGGGATTTTTATCCTGACTTCACATGTTCTAATTTGTTTAAAAAAAAAAAAAAGGCAAAAAGTAAGGTACATATTATGAACAAAAGCTGTTTGCAGTAAACTAGGAAGTGCTTATGGGGTTGTTATTTACTGTTTAGGATTGCCATTACTGTTACAGTAGAACCTAGAGGTTTTTAAGCAAGATCTGCCATTCTACCATGTTAGGACATACACAAAGCAAAGGCTCATCCTGCCCCAAGGCACCTACAATACTTACAAAAATCCCAAAAGAAACAGGAGGTGAGAGTGAACAGACACATGCTAGCAAACAAAAAAAAACCCACAGAAAGAGGGTGAAGTTGCTTGCCCAGTGCTGTCAGAGGTCAGGGGAAGAGAGGTGGAATAAAATGCAATGTGCATCACTCTGAACTTGTGCTGTGATTTCAAACAATCTTAATTGGAGTCCTAGCTACAACCTTGGGGATACAGTAGAAGTTACCCCTAAAAAATCTATAACACAAAAAATAAAACTTTTTAATACTTGTAATTACCCACAGATCAACTGTAGGAGATTTTTGCAGCGTTTAATCATTTCAATACTTCTGAATTTTTGGGTAAAAAAGTATTTGGAAAAATTCAAGCAATTTAGACTCAAAAGAATTTCTTGAGCTAAGAGAAGTGAATGCTGACTTCCAGATGCTTTTCCACTCTTCAGAAAATGTATGCACTGATTATAAAAGCCACAGTATTTTTATTTTCCTTTCAGAAGTCAGTGTTTGAGTTGTGCTTGCAATGATTGCTGTTGGTCAATGAAGGTTAAGTTACAGCATGTGTGTGGTAATGACAGCAAACACTGATTTAAGTGCAATGAAAGCAACTGCAAGAAATGCTTAGAAAAGGGTAAAGTAGGCAGAAAAATGCTTGTTTGATCATTTCCACAGAAATGTTTGTTTTCACCTTGTCATCGTCTCTTTTGCCTGAAGTTAAAAAAGTTAAACTCTCACAGTTTCAATGTAAGAATGTTTTCAGTATCTTGTTTCTCCACTAAATAAATCTGTACTTTTCTATAATATTTTGATAGAAATTGATAGAAATACAGGAGAAGTAACAAAGTGTTATTTGAGACCTGTTTAATCTTAACCAAGACTGGTGGTCCTGAGGTTACCAAGTGCCTGTGAATGCACAGAGGCCATCTCCATCTCCTTCTCCTCCTCCTCCTCCTCAGCTACCCTCTTTACCCTCCATTGCCACAGCTGAGTGTAACTGCTTAAAAATCACTGTGCAAAAAGCAGCATGCTACATTTTAAGACAGATTCAAAGAAGGCACCTGGAATTACTATTTACCCTGCCCCTCCACCAAATTTTAGGATAAAAACTGACTGAAAGTGTAACTCCATCTAACAGTGAAGTTTCCCTAAGACATTCAAATGAAATAGTAATCCAGGACTGAAGAAACGAAGCACACAAGTCGAAAAACAAATTATGTCCCTTGAAAATGTGTTCCCCAGCCATGTAAAAATCCCTTATTTTCACACTGTTACAGCTGTGGAGCTCACAGGGACACCAAAAGGTACATCAGGATGGTACAACATAAATAATGCCACCCCAGCAGGTGCCAATTCATCCCATTTCTTTTCCCCCCCTCCAGGTGAACATGCAGAAAGTCTAAGCTTTGGAAGGCTCCACAAATCTCCAGAGAGCTTCTGGCAATATTTGGCTTCTGCACAGGGAGGCTTGGGAAGGAAACAGTTTGTACCCTGCAAACAGGCGAATGCAGTGGAACAGTTTGAGAAAGATGAAAATCATGCACAGATACAAATGGAGCTGTTCACCCCAGTTCCACCTCCTTTGCTTTTCTCATGTCTTTTATCCCATCTTCCTCCAAGAGGGATTTTGGATCCTGCTCTCAGTGACTTTTCAAGGGAGCTGTAACAGATGCAGACTGCAAGCAAACAGTATTTTCCTGATCAGTCACATGTATTAACAGGGTGCTTTTTTATATTTTCAAAGCACATGCAGGAGTCAGTGCAATGGTCCCACTACTGTTTGAATTAGTGACCTTGTGTCTAAGAAAGGTGGTCTCCCTTTTCTACACTTCATTTGAGAGCTGAAGTGCTGTGTCTCAAGTTTCTGTCTGCCTATCCATCTAGCACTGCTGTCCTTTCTTATTGCAGCAATCAGGAAAGCTGCTGTCACGAGCAACCACTGTTCTCATGAACAGCCTGCCACCCTCTCTGCCCTGGAAGGTGCCACAAAACCTTTCAAAGGGTTTGGGTTTTCCCACCTTGCTTACTTTACATGCTCACAAATAGATCTGCATTAACGGATTTCAGGAATAATTACATTAAAGACAGAGCTAGCAGGAACAGGAGGAAGGGTGTCACAGGGATGAAGGGACTCCTTAGGAATTGTGGAGTCTTTCAGCTAATTAATGAAGTTGAAGAAATTCCAGCTAACATATTTCATGACAAACTTGCCCCCCACGTTTTTGCAAAGCCTATGCATTTACATCCAAGTGGCATCTACTCATATTCTACACCTATTGCACAGTTATGTTCATATACATAATGTACACACACTAGCCCAGCAGGAGCACTTGAGATATGTTTCTATTTGCAGAGGAATTCATTATGGGAAACAGAAGGCTCTTCTCTGCAAGGAAATTTGTCCCAATGGATGTGGGAGTGGGTTTCTCTCCCTTCTCCCCTTATTTTGCTGTTACTCATTAAATGGATAATTTCCTTTTATAAACAAAGGAGTCCATATAATAAGTAGGCATGTTTGGATAGATCATTAATGAAACAATAGTCTCCTCCTCTGCCAGCCTGGAAGATGAAAGCTAACCCCAGGGCTCCCAAGAGCCAATCCCTTCTCAGCTGGACTGCAAAAGCAGCCAGCCCCTCTCTGACCAACCTTCGGAGTGCCTGGCCAGCAGCCTGGCCAACCTCCTTTCAGCTCCTCACAGGCACACTGATGACTGCAGCAGACGTGGTTTAGAGAACATAAATCTCTCCCATTTCACTGTTATATATGGAGATCTCCAAAGAGATCCAAGAATATTCCCTCTACACTTTACCTCGACTGTTTCTTATGGAAGTTTCCCACAGACAGACTTTGACAACAGCAATTCCTTAGAAATCCACTGTGGTTTCTGAAGCTCCCTAACAGCAAGACAGAAACTTCAGCCAGCTTGCAATATCTAGCTTTTTGTATGAGCAATCAGGTGAGTGTTAAGACATTGGCCAGCAAAAATTAAACAGAAATATGTAACCTGGCACTTCTCAGTGTTCCTAAAACACAGCTCATCATTGAGGTGACTCCTGTATTGAAAACATACTCTATTTGGAATCCCTAGCTAAGTCTCAATATTCTTTTATTTATTATTCTTTATTCAGCATTGTCAGAATCCATACTGTTGTTCCACAAAGCATGCGTTGATTTACTTTTCAAAATGAACAAAGAATTACACCATTCCAGTGTTCCAAGGTGCTCAGAAATCACCAAATCAGGTGAGAGAAGTGCCTGAAGAAATACATTTAAAATACCTGGGTAGAGTATATGCTCTCTGCGGGGAAAGCTATCACAAAACACAGGACTCCTTGCAGCTTTGGTTTGTTTTTAACCTGTGCAGTGCTTAGGTGCTGGCCAGGCACCCACGACAGCTGCTCACTCACCCTCCCCTGCCATAGCTGGACAGAGGAGAGAAAGTTTAACAAAGACTTCATGAGCTGAGCTAAGGACTGGGAGAAAACACTCCAAGGGCAAAACAGGCTCATCTCAGAGATATAAAGTAAATTTATTACTAACAGGATCAGAGCAGGAAAACTGAGAAGTAAAAGAAGCCTTTAAAAACACCTTTTTCCCCCCAGCCCCTCCCTCCTTTCCACCAACAGCGCAGGGGACAGGGCATGCGGGTTTTGGTCAGGTTCTCACCCCAGGTTTCTCTCACTGCTCAGAGAGAGAAGTCCTTCCCTTGTGAGGCTGTGGGGTCCCTCCCACGGGAGACAGTTCTCCATGAACTTCTCCAGCGTGGTTCCAATCCCACGAGCAGCAGTCCTCCCAAAACTGCTGTGGCCTGGGTCACTCTTCCACGGGGTGCAGTCCTCCAAGGACAGGCTGCTCCAGCCTGGGAGCAGGGCCCTCTCTCCACTGGGTCTGCACTGGATCACAGGCAGGCATCCTCCTCCTCCAGGCACCCACCTGCTCCAGCATGGGCACCTCTCCTCTGGGCTGTGGGTGGATCTCTGCATCCCCCGTGGATCCCCAGGGGCTGCGGGTGGATCTCTGCATCCCCCATGGATGGATCTCTGCATCCCCCATGGATCCCCAGGGGCTGTGGGTGGATCTCTCCATCCCCCGTGGATCCCCAGGGGCTGTGGGTGATCTCTCCATCCCCCATGGATCCCCAGGGGCTGCAGGGCACAGCTGCCTCACCATGGTCTCACCATGGCTGCAGAGGAACCTCGGCTCTGGCGCCTGGAGCAGCTCCTGCCCCTCCTTCCCCACTGACCTTGGTGTCTCCTCGTTGTTTCCCTCACATGTTCTCACCTCCTCCTCTTCTCTAGCTGGAATTAACAGTGTGCCCCACTTTGTTTTGATTTTCTACTTAAATCTGTTACCACAGAGGCATTACCAACATCTCTCACTGGCCCAGCCTTGGCCAGCAGCATGTCCATCTTCAGAGCCATCTCTGAGTGGACATGGTGGAAGCTTCCAGCAGCTTCTCACAGAAGCCACCTCCGTGGCCTCCCCACTACCAAGAACCAGGCTGTGCAAAACCAACACAACCTGGAATTACCCTCTCAGAAATGATATTACAATATTACAAACT
Organism: Promerops cafer; assembly: GCA_013398275.1. NCBI lineage: Eukaryota > Metazoa > Chordata > Aves > Passeriformes > Nectariniidae > Promerops > Promerops cafer. Next base: position 556,216 of record VZSE01004113.1, on the reverse strand, counting down.
GCCAACTGTTTCCAGCTCAAAGCAAGAAGGGCAGATTGCACCTGGCCCCCCAGAGGGGTAGGGGAGCTTGACCTCCATGATCTCTTTCTGTAGAGTGTTACCACTAATTCTTTTTTATTCCACACGAACATCCACTTTCCCACCGAGACAGAGCGCAGATAATTGCAATCCAATCAGGGCTTTGATTTTTTCTTTAAATGACTACCAAGTGCAAGTGCTGGAGTTCAGCTCCTCAGAGAGTCAGAGGGAAGGGCGCAGCCCGTGGTGGCCAGCTCTGGCCAAAATCTTTGGGTAGAGGCATAGATGCATGTACAAACTCTCTTCCTTTTCCTCTTTTACTGTGAATGGAATCTTAAGACGTTTTTAAAACACCCAATTCTTAGTAGCAGTTAAGAATAATGAAATCTTCCACCTTTGGCAGCAAACACCATAGGATGAAGGCCCCACTGTCATTCTGACCTGAGTTTTCAAAAGATATCTTCACTGCTGCCTGGGCTCTACTACAGCCTGAAATGGCAGGTAAGACTGGGTCCAGTAAGTCTGAGTTCCTTCTCCAGAAGGCTCCTGACAATGCCTGCACAAAACTATCTTCCCAAAAGGTCTCTAAGAGCTTTAAGCACTACACAGGGAACACTTCTGGCTAGAGAAGTGGAGGGCCACCCCTCACATCCATGGAGCGTACCTGGGCAGGAGCTCAAGGGGTTAAGCCTCCCAGCAAAGCACCCAAATAATAATCTAAAGTCAAGAGAAGTTTAGGCCCAAGAGTTCTTTTAGAAGTGCACATCATGAAAACTGTGAAAAGGGATAATGAGTTATAAAAGAAATTGTGAAGTCAGGGTCGTTCCTTCAGGGCAGTTTCTGGTTTCTGTTGCCCAGTTCTTCATCTTTCAGAACAATTTAAGGGTTCTGTCTGACCTGGTAACACTCTGATGAACATTATCAGCTAAAGATCTTTGTCTCATTAACACTTAGAGCTTAAGCCAGCAGAAACAGAGAACTTGTGGAAAGAAAAAGCATTTGTGAGCTTACCTAAGTTATCTGTTAACCAGAAAACTCTTATTTCCCCCAAATATCCCTAGGAGCCTTTTGTTACTTATTTTCCATTTATCTATCATCTTTCTCCTGGCAAACCTACTGGGATCAGGTAATTTTCTGTCCCTTTTGATCCAAGACACTGGCTTATGGAGTGGCTCTGACCTCACCATGTGCTTGAAGCTCAGAACTTGGAACTGAGCTGCTGAACTCCGTGTGCTGATTTTAAACAGAGAGTTTAACCAAATCAGCCCCATCCTCATTTCACTTTAATTTTAAAAGCTCACCACTCCACGGCAGGGGAAAAAAAATACTGCAATGAAGGCTACACAGTGAAGACTGTAAAACCAGATCAAAGACTAACAGGTGTAAAAGACCCTGACTTTCAGGGCCCAAAGTCACAGAAACATGGCAACAATATGAAACTACATTTGGAGTCTACTAAAAGTCAGCTTCATGGCACAAACACCCTTCAGTAACTAATTGCTGCATTCAGTGCTGCATATGTTGCTACATCAAAACTTCCATGTCTACCACGTGCAACACTTTCTTAAAATTACTTCTAGAGTTCTAGTAGAGAAGTGAAAACTGATTAAAAAGGTGGTATTTTTCCTCTTCTAAATCCATTCCTTGGGAATTATCCTTAAAAATATTTGCTATTTCTAGGAACAAGTAATTTGTCCATGCATCAGCCAATTACTATGAAAAACTGCATTCCCTGCAGGTGGGTGGTGGGGGGAAGGAAGTGTGTCCATCCATACCCCCATCCTCACAACTCACTATTCACTAAGCTAAAATTTCTGATAATTACCATTGTCAGGACAGGAGGGTGGGGTGGGGATGTGCAGACACAAAACAATGCACAGTGCATAGTCACAAATAATTTTTTTTTTTCCTAATTACTCTTCTTCCCCTGCCCTGAGGATGAATAATTCAACCTAGTGGCCCATTAAGCCTATATATAAATAAAGGAGGAGCTGCTAACTTCTGATCCTGGTTAAAAACAGCTCTCAAAGTTCTGTGCAGAAGCAAAGCTGGGTGCTCATTGCAGAGCTACTGATTGAACTCCAAACATCTTCACTTGCTCCTATTAGACCTAGAGACCCCAGATATGCTTCTCACAGTCCAACTACTTTTCTGTGCAGTATTTTGGCTCTATCTTTCACATTGTTGTAATTTTAAGAGCAGTTCTGGCAGAAGAAAGGAGGCCTTGCTGCCCACCTGGACCCACAGTGCACAGCAGTGCGCAAGATTAACTCAAAATCTTATTTTTAGAGTCTAATTCTTATGGAGAAACAATATCATTTGCTACATTCTTCCATTCCTTTCACGCTTCGCTGGCGCGAACTCGTTTGTTAACAGCGCCCGTCTGCGACGGCCCGTTTTTATATTCACAAATTTCACGGCGGATTACAGGCTTTGAGAGAGCTCCCCCAAACATCAGCCCCCTCATGGAGAAAAGTTTCACCCACACCCAGCCGTCCCTTGAGCCCTGCCAACAGATGAATCTGCAGCAGGAGGAATTGTTTTACTTCTGCGCGTCCCAAGCAGAGAGGAGCGACCCCACAGCCCCGTGGGTGCAGCCACGGAGAAGATGACCCTCCACAGCCAAGCCAAAGGTGAAAAAGCCACCTCCTGATTCCTCTGGGACAGCAGCTCCGTCGAGGTCAAGAGGAAAAAAAAGAGTTGCAGAACCATCAGTCTCCTACCTCCCGGGATGTCTAGATCCAGCAAGCAGCGCTTTTTAGCAGAATCGGAAGAGGAATGGGGAAAAAAGCAGGCAGAAGCTGGCAAAATTAGGAAATCACAATGAATGGAAACTTTGTATAATGGAATTTTGGGGTCTTCCTGCTCTGCAAAGTGCCATTTGTGCATGCCATTGCTCAAGCACTGCAACGGATTATCTGATCAACAAGGAAGGGACAACAGTGGAAAATCTATTAGCTGGTGGCTGTGGAGCATCACAGGTCTATTAGAGATTGACTGATTAGCCTGTCGGGTGAGAGTCAGACTTTCTCAAATCTGGTTTTCAATAAACTGTTGGAAGTCAATATGACACAGAGTGAAAATTCAATTCAGGGTAACAAAGAAAAAATAGCTAATTATTCTTTTACAGCACAGTAGATGCTCCCAGGTCTCCTTTAACAATGGATTAAGCATTATAATAGACTATTTTTGTATCTATATATCTATATCTATATATAGATATAGATATATATTTAAATATATAGATATATATTTTATATTTCTATATATATATAGTCTAACAAAGATAATCTGGGAAATAACACAAATAAAAGCACCAAAAGAAAAATCCTACATGCCAAAATTCACAGGATTTTAAATACTAAACTACAAACAAATGGCTCTCATCCTACAGAATCTCTGTGGAAGGCTAGAAAGATGACAGAGCAGAAAAATTACCTTGTCTCAAAAAAGTTTTTTTAGACAATTTATCAAGTTAAAATTGTAGAATTTAAACTGTGGAACACAGCAATCAATATAGTATCAGTGCTTTGGAGATAAAATAAAACCAAGTGTGACAAAGCCCAGAGCTTTGCAGACATTGCTGGGTTTGCCAGCTCAGTTCTGCTAGAGAAAGTAACTGGGTGCAGGTGGAAAAAGGCAAAGCAAACTTTAAATGCTGTAGATTTTCTGGGAAGATTGGTAACAAAAGCCAAGAGCACATCCAAGGAGTTTGTTTGGCTTGTGGGCACTCCACTCTTGCAGAGCCAAACTCCTTTATACTGTTTTTGAATAACCAGCTGTGTTAGTGGTCTTGTGACACACCAACTCTACAGCACCTGAAAACATGGGAATAGGATGAGAGAAAACCCCAAAATCTGTATTTCATCCAGACTTCAACATTATACTTTAGTCCTTCTCAGCTGTGTTGAGGCAGACATTTGTGGGACCTTGTGCAGAAATCAAATCTACTTGGATTAGAGAAAATCTATTGGAATCAACTGCTCTCAGGGATATTGTTTGGAAGTCTGGTCCCCAAACACTTGCACAAAGTAACACCAGGACACTGGTGATGTGGCATGGGATAAAAACAAAGTACAAGAAGAAAGTAAATAAATCAATTTATGAATAAATGTAGCATTGCTTGGTCTGCAATTAAAGTAAACTGTGAACTGGAAAGCAGAAGTTCTTGGTAACAGCATAATTCTAACTGCAGAGTGCTCAGCATGAGCTGTAAAATCTACTCATGCTACGAGGAAAGATGCAGGTGCTTTGTGCCAGACAACGTGAGGTACCACAGAAACCAAAAATAAGGTTTGACCCTCGAGGCAGCTCAGCTTTGGACCGAGCAGATGGGATGTACAGATGGACCTGCAGCCCGAATTTGACCACAGCATTTCACTCCACCCTGCTCACCTGAAGGGCTGTCAGTGGGAAGAGCAGAGATAAGGAGCAGGAATACTGAATGGCAGCCCAGAACTTGCATATTTTGCAGCTTTTACTGTCTCACCTTTATCACAGAAGAAATTGCTTATCATTGGCATGCTGAAGACTAACACACCCTGCTGCTAACTCATCCTACCTGAAAGCAATGTGAGAGCATAATTAGAAAAAGCAAACAAATGAAGAAAAGATTCTAATACTGGTTACAGGTTTTCAGTGGACTAAAATGGGCAATACACATTTTAAAACCACATCAACATTACCTCGGGGGAGATGGGGCCTGAAATCTCTCCAGCTCTGTGACCTCAGTTACAGATGTCAGTCCTGCATGGCTTCTTTCTGATGTCTCAGAAACTTTGAGATCTTTACAGATCTGGTTTGGGTGGGTGGTTTTTTATGAGAAAAATCCAGTGAAAAGCCAGCTAAGTAACACAAATACTTGTTTTCTAAGCTGAAAGACCATAGGGCTCCTCCTCCTCTCCCGACACTTTAAATCAGTTGGGAAACAATAGGGCTGCAAGACAAAAGCCTTCCAAAAGAAACTCCCTGTCTAAAAGGGTTTATTCCAAATTCCTCAAATCAGATCTACTTCAGGACAGAAAGCGATTTCTAGCACCGTGCCACAAATTCATGGGTTGATGAAGAAAAAAAAAAAAACCAAAAAAACCCAGTTTCAGCCCAGGTTTGGTCTACCTTACTGTGGTATGTTTTATTCTGAACCACTTCTGCAGTCTGCAGCCACGGCCACCCCTGGTCTAGGGAAAGGCACAAAGGAGTCTGGCAGTGTGGGGAAAGCACACGATGATGCATTCAAGCAGTCAGAATTTCACTGCCTTGTCTTCTGGCACCACTTTTTGAGACTGGGATTGCACGGGATGATGCACATCCCTGTCTTACACCGTCCCCTGGATGGGGGAAAAGTGATCAGGGGAAGAATGGAACCTGGCAGACAGCAGAACCTCACTGTGAGATAGGCATGGCCAAAGCAAAATCAAATATAAAGAAGAGCTGATAAAATACGGGGCCTGGGATAACCCTTGCAACACTGAAGGGGAAGTTCAGTCACCGGTAGCTCAATAATTAATTTAAAAATGTGAAACACAGTTTCAGAAGCAAATCTTTGTCTTGAAGACCCCAAATGCCCAATCCTTTAGGCTGTGTGCAGTTGTACAAATCTACTTAAACTGCCAAACCCAAGAAGCTGAGCAGGAATCTGAAATTGCAGCACTCAGATTCCCACAGCAACTAGAGATAAGGAAGACCAGGAACAGCATCATTTTAGTGTTTGCTAACCAATTCCCCCTTTCCCCTTTCCCCCTAAAGCCAGTTGAAATTACATGGTGTTTATCCTAGCTGGATACTTTATTTATTTAAGACAGGGATTTGCCATCTGGTTAGCAATCAAATAAGCTACCCAGACTGAAATCAGCAATAATGACATTTTCCCTCTGTGAAATGCTATTTCTTCAGAACATCCACACAGTGTTGGGTGGGTGGGCGTGCAGGGGAGAGGACACACAACCAAAATAAACCTCACCAAAGCAAAAAAACCCCACCCAAAATGAACCAGTTCTGCCCATTCTGGCCACCATCATCCTCATGCTCTTTCCCAACACCTCCAAATGTGTGACCATCAGGCAGTAATTGCATTCCTACCTGCCCAGGATGAGCATGGAGAAGGCAGACTGAACAGCTACCAAGCTGCTTACAATAAGCAGGGACAAAATGCATTAACCCATAACCCAATCTCAAGTGAGTACTGAAGGTTTGGGTTAGTAAATATAAATACAAGACAAGAAATAGAAGTTGAATCCATTGAGGAATCAGCACTTCTCTGCTCAAATTTATTCCCAAGAGAAAGCAAATGCATCAAAAGCTGTAGGGTGAAGGACACATTTAACTCCTTCTTCATCATTTTAAAAGTGTTATTTAAACTTAAAAGCTTTCTACTTAGAGCAAGGCATTAACAATTACAAAAAAAAAAAAAATCTGTGTTCCTTTCTCAACACATACTCTATTTCAAGGGTTGCCATAATGACATTTTGTTGCTTTTTAAGAAGAAGAGACACAGACTGATTCCTTTTGTTTTGGTGATTATTCACCAAACAGCAGAGACGTGGACTACATAAACTTTGGCTCAGATACTGTAAAACTCAAACGAAATTAACTCCCCTTCATGCCTGCCAGCAGAAGAAGCAAAGACAGATTTGAAATGCACTGTTTACTCTCAGTTTCCACACAGGCAGACCTTCAGCTGTGTATCCCCACTTACAGCAGGGAGCCTTGGGCACAAAGCAGCACAGGTGGACTGCTCAGGCTGGGGCAGCTCCACACCTGCAGAGAACACAGGAGCATCCTTGCATCCTCTCATCCTTCCCCCACCCTGCTGCAAGCCTGGGAACACGCACAGACAACGGGACCTGCCAAGCTGGGACACCCACAAAGCCCATCCAGGGACAAATTAAACTGGAATAAACCAAATCCACACACGTCCCATTTTGTGCTTCAGAAATCTTAACCTGAACGCGTCTGCTATATTGGTTTTGAACTTACTGTTTTCAAAAGAGAGACTTCTTCCCTCAGGGAAAGATTTTCCAACAATCTGGTATTTTTTACTTGATCACTGCATGTTTTCAGAGTCCATTGCCATTGTTTACTTCCCCTAAAATTATTACCAGGCCCACCGATATGATAGCTGGATGTTTTTCTAATATACTTTTCCTCTTTTTTGTGGGTTATTTTTCAATTCCTTGGCTCTGAACACTCTTAGAGCTGTAACAAATTAAGCTGGTCATAACATCTCCTGTTCCCAACAAGAGGAAACCCAGTTCTCATTGAAATTAACAGGAACTTTGCCACTGATTGCAATGCAAGTAGGATCATGCACTCAACCTCTGTAACAAAAGTAAATAAACATTTTCATTTTCACGTCTGAATTGGTAAATGCAGAAATAATAGCTTCCTTCTCCTTCTAATAACAGTGGGGAGAAAAAATCTAAGTATAATTGCAATTCAGCTGCTGTGTGAAGAAAGGAAAACAAAACCCAATGAAGCTTTTTATTACATTTGCTGTTTGCAGAAAGAATGAATGATCCCTTTGCATCTTCCTAGTCCATTTGGAAGAGGTGCCCAGCTCTGGCTGGATATCCATGAAACTCCTTTATTTACTGTGGGCTATACTGCCCCAGACCCTGCCCATGCAACACAGAGATCAAGGGCAAAAGAAATAGCTGTAAATGGCCTCTACAGTTAGCACACAACAGTAAAAAGCAGGAATGTTACACAGTACTTTGCTGGATAACAATAAAAGCTTCTCTCTGTAGGAAAAAGGGAAGAGGAGGCAGCCCATGCACTGCAGTTGCTGCTTCCTATGAACAGAGAGGACACAAGATTTGGGGAGCCTCAGTGCTCACCCTGTCCAAAGCTGCTGCAGACCAGCTGCTGCAGGACCTCACTGCCCCAGTTTTCAGCTCAGCACTCAGAGAAACTTTGGTTAACGATGGGATATTGATATCAATTTATAGCAGCTCAGGAAATAGCTGCTTTTCTCTTTTCTTCCTCATCCATTTTCTTTTTTGATGCATCAGCTGTTCAGGTACAGATACAAACATCCAGTAAGCAGAGTGTTGAAGAGAAAGCAGAAAACCAACCCATCTATAAAATAGCCCTATGTAAATCCAGCTGTTCCATAAAAGTAGACTTTCCTCTTTACATTAACAACAAGAGACAACCTGTGATCAAGTAATGACTCAGACTGGAGTGAAGGGTTGAAATTCTTTTGTGCCTTCAATGCTATTTAGTACCTGATGAAGCTGACTGCATTTTCCTAGTGCCACCCAACTGTAACCTCTAGAACCTTCCCCCAAACCCAAGATAAGGGAAGGATTTGGTTTAGACTGCAGGCACAGCTGAACTTTGCTTCCTTACAGGTATTCTGTAACCTGTAAAGAGAACCAATGGCACTAATACAAAAAATAGGATTTTATGGCTCAAGATCACCATCAGATTTTCTTGAGACACCCTTCTCTTAGCAAGACTCCTTCTCAACAAATGCAGTTGCATAACGTGGCAAAAGGACGTGCTTGAAATAAACCAGGCACGCGTGGAGATAATGCCAGGCAGCCTCTGGGTTCAAGGCACAGGTACCACTGCTCCTTCTTGCAGCCATTTTAGGTGTGGCTGAGGCCACAATTTTTTTCAGAGCAGATAGTCACTGATCATAATGGCTGGCTGGGCCAAAACCAAAACTTGTGGAACTAGTTCTAATTAATGAAAGTGGCAAGGAGCCAGTTGGGATTTTCAAAAATCAATGCAGGTCTCTTATAAACTTGAGTCTCTCTGCAAAGCACTGCTGAACGGGAAGTGATGTCTAAAACTGCCTTCAGCCTGGTATTTTTCACTTCCAAGGAAATCCCTTTCCAGTCCAGCCAGGAGGACTCATCACAGGACTACAGCAGTCAGTGAACTACCAAAACATGTTAATGCAGTGCTCACAGCCAGGGCAGCTACCCAAGCAAGGGGAAAAACTGGCAACAAGAGAAAGCAAAGGCAACAAAATACAGAAAATCTCAAGTCACAAGTCCAGTGCTATTCTTTACTATGAAACACACAAAAAAAAAAAAAGAAAAAAAAAATTCCAAGAAACATCAGCAGAATAATCGGCTGCTGAAGAGAAAACTTCCTGCATAAGCAAAATCTCACTGCTCCATCATTTGACATACTGCAAATGAACAAAGAAATCAAAGATGGACCCTGTAATTTATCCCCACTTGCACAGCTTCTGCTATGTGCATTCACTCTTACTGATAAGCAAGTGATGCAGAATTAAAACATTTCATTTTTAGGTGCTATAATATCCAAGGCAAAAAGGACCTTTAAGTTATAACTCTGCATTTCTCAGCTTTTATGAGTTGACATCAAGCTTTTTTTGGGGCTAACATCTAATGCTTGTTCCTGAAACAGACATTGCAAAATATACTGTTTCTTCCCCCAAAAAGCATTACTATTTTCACCCATGTCACTGTGTACCTACTAACACACCCATCAGGTAAATCCCTGGCACATATTGTTTTTTGCTGCCATGCACCAAGCACGTGTGACATTTATGACCCTTCCTTAGAGCTGAGCACCAGCCACACATGTGATTAAGCCATTTTTTTCCTAAGCACCATACACATCTACAAATCAGCAAAGAACTCTTTTCCTCCATCCAGGTACCCAGCACAGCCCCCCTCTCTCTTCAGGAGCTGCCTTGCTAACAGGATTCAGAGAGGGAAGAAGCTACACAGAGCTCTCCAAGAGCACAACGGGGCACAACTGTGAGGAACCATAATTTTTCATCGAGTTTTCAATAGGCAGGTGGCACGTGAAAGCTTGATTTTCTTCAAAAGCCTGCATGTCTTCCTGTCCTGGTGGATATTTAACAATCCTCTGGTAACACTGTGTTAAGAAATCATGCTTGGTATGTTGGTTTAATAATGTTTTTGGCATAGGAAGTGGCATGTCATACTCAGTCTACCACAGAAGCCACTGCAGACAGGTGGAAACACTCAGTGGGGGGAGTAGAAGTATTTTTGTATTGTATAAGTATTTTTTTTTGGTCTCATCTGACTGCTTTGTTGAACTCCAGGCCTTCCCCCAAGGAGTACAGATGATAGCTGAAAGCTCAGGCTAAGGAAGAACAGCTATCCATCCACAAAATTAAAAAAGGCAAAGAAAAAGCAGGAATCATACAGTGAGCTTCACTCTCTGTATTTACTGTACAGACAGGACTTAGGGCTTTGTTTTAGCTTCCTCTAGCCCTTCACCTCCCTTCAGTGCTGTACGAAGTGTCACATTTTTGGGGAGGTGGTTCAGGGCACGTTCCTTTGCTCAGAAGAGGAGCAGCAGTCAGGGGCAGCAGGGGGAGAGGTTGCCTTGTTCCTTTGCAAAACAAGGCACTGCCCAACTGATTCCCCAGCCCTGGATTCAATTCCTTCTGCAGTTTCAAGAGCTTTATGCAGATTTTCCACATCTCACACTCAGGATAGTAAAGGAATGGCTGGAGACCATCCACCCTTATCATTCTCTCACTGTCATCACCAGGCTTTACAAAGCAGTAAAGAAGAACCTTGTACTTCCTAAATTCAGTCACCAAGAGGAAGCAGGACAGTATCACCTCCTTTAAGGCCCCAGCCTTTCCACCATGCTCCCAATTCCAAATTTCTTCCAATTTACCCTGGTGCTTCCCTCTGTGTAACAAATGTTAAAGCACAACGTTCTTATAATGCTGCTGATAGGATCAAAATTAAAACCAGACTTTAAATGTATCATATGCCACATGAACTGTATCAACTATTTCTATCCAGGATCTGCCCTTCCTCAAAAGAGTGAACTTCAGTTGGTCATTCCAGTTTTTCTGCAGGCAAACATAGCTAAACCTATCCCTTCCTGATGGGAATGGGAAATTAAAGGACTAATAATGAAAATTTTATAACAGATTGGCAGTTTTTTAAAGAAATACATCTATTGTCTGTGCAGGGTAGTTTTATCAAATTGGTCTTACTTCACTGCCTCTTTCCTTACTCATATAATTACAAACATCACACAGTAGGCACTAAAACTTTCTAAATTCAAAGCAAAACCAACACAACTGCTGAACATTCCACACGTCACTATAAAAACCTCAACCAGCCCAAAACTATTTTTACAAACACTATTTTTACTGTCTGGATGGTCTCACCACCCCCATCCTAGTCTGGCACGACTCTCCTGTCACAAAGCAAAACCTACCTCATGTGCTTCTTTATAATGACATTTGCTGATTTCAAGCAAAATTTTCTATTAAACTCTGTTTCAACAGACTTACCTACCCAGTGTCAGGGGCAACAAAAACTTAGAGAACTCAGGTTTAAACTCCTTACAAGAGAGGACTGAAATCAAGCAGGAGAAAAATTAAATGAGAACACAAGCCAGTTAAGACCCTACATGAGTATTTGTGAGGTCTCCCTGCCCCACAGCTCCAAAATACTTTGACAGAAACAAGGAGTTTAGTTTAGGGGTTGTACCTATTTTCTCTCTTCTGTTTCTCTTTTATTTTCATCTCCTGTGTTTGCAGGAAGAACTGGAAAAAATCTCATATGGAATTGATAATGGACCTGCTGGAATTCAAATATTTACCAAAGGAGAATCAGTCATGCAGTGCTTTTTCCTGCCAGCAATCACATATTCCCAGCATGGATAACATTTTCACATATAAATAAAGCCACATATCATTCCTGCTTCTACTTGGAAAGTATTGAACTTTAACAGCTATGGAAAAAAAAAAAAATACAGCGCATCAAAATCTACCCAAACCTTCGGATTTTCGTGCTGAATTTTTAATTTAAAAATACTGTTCACATACTGGAAGACATGCATGTGCAGTAGTATCTGCAGATTTAAAATCTCTTTCAGTACTCGTGTAAATCATGTAAGATATTATGAGCTATAAGCACTAAGGCTGCAAAGCCAATTTCCATTAGTTCTGCTTCTGACCAAGCCACCCCGTGGAAATATTCCAATTGTTTGTACCACTTAAATTATCTCAGTCAGACACCTAAATGTGTTTGTTGTACACCCCATTTCAGCAGGAGGTGTCATGCTACACCAACACGTCAGTTCTTACAGGGGGAAATGGTTTATCAGTAACTATTTCTCTCAGCATGGAACAAGCAACAGTGGAAAGTGCAAACCAATTTAATTTAACAGGAGGGATTCCTACCATGGCACGCAGTTGTCCATTAACAGAACAAACCCCTGCCTCCCTCCCTTTCTCCAGTTGGCAATTGCAGCAAATCTTCCATGAAAATACATTTCCTGTAATGTTCTGGTCATGGCTGGCAAGAGCTGCAACCCATTTCCATAAAGCCACCATGTGGAAAATTGCCTTGGCTGTTAAAATGGACTAATGCAAAGGAATTTTTTTCCTTAATGTTGAAGGCATCAATCCTTTTTAAAAAAACCCACCACTCTGCAGGACATTAGCTGATCACCCACCAGCTGTAAGGCAGAGCCCTCCAACTAAACAGTGAGGGAAAAAAGAAGCCCTTCATCCAAGCATCACTTGCAGACCACTAACTCAGCAAATAGAAGGAGAAGAGAAGCCTGGAGGAACTCTGCAACAGCAGCTCTGCCTTCACCAAAGCACACTCCTCGTGCTGCAGCTGCTGATCAACAAGCCTCCACAGTATCAGTTAGCCCCCCAAAAGTTAGATCCTGAGCCTGCAGCCAGGAGGCTGAATCCCAAGGCCAGCCAGACTGTTAAAGAAGATGCTGTAAGGCTTTTGCAGGGCTGCAATCCCATTCTCCAATCCTGTTGTTACCTGGTGCAATTTACTCCTTAGTGCCCAGGGACTCGCAGAGATCCTCTCTACTCACTCTGGGCTGATTCAGCCCGTAATTCTGACCTGCACTGCTCCTGCATGGATGAGCAGAACACATCTCTCCTGCTCCCTGAGCTGCTCAGCTGGGCTGGACCAAGGATGAGACACAATTCTGGTGCACAGGGTGAGGTGCAGCTCCCACTGCCTGGAATCTCTTACTGCTCAAAGCACATCACACAGCCTTGAAGGAGCTTTGCATTCCCTCCCTGACCCTGGCAGACCCCTGGAACCTCAGGGTGCTGCAAGACCACAAGCTGGTAAATGAAATTGCCTGATCTGGAGCAATCTACCAGTAGATTTTATAGAAACACCTGTGAGAGAAGATACAGGCAGAGGAGGAACCTCTTTTTGGAAAGGAGAGACACTCAACGTGCAAGACTTCAGTGGCAATGACTGATCTCAAACCAGTCCTTAAACTTAATGTAAACTTGAAGGCAGACCCTGCACAGACTCCTGGTTATGTTTTACAAATGACACAAGCAAATTACCTGCAAAAATTTAAACTTGGTTACAGTATTTTTGCACATTAAAAAGATAACAAAGTGCTAGCATGGTATCATTTGTATAAAAAAGCTCACAAAAAAGCTTATGCCAAGAACCATGAGGTGCAGGACAGCAGTGGTGTCAATGAAACCTTTTGCAAGACTGGAAAAAAACATTCAGGAAATTCACTATAACGGAATAAAGAAACTGAAATCTCTGGACGTGCACAGCTTGCAGTGCATCCACTGGACGTTTGGGAACTCCTCAAAATCAGGCCAAAGGTGTCCATAGTCAGGGACTACTATAGAGATACTAAAAATAAGGACATTTTTGAAGAGATAAGGTTTGTTTCTGAAGTCCAAGGCTTTGCAAAACTAAAATAAAACAGAAAAGAGGTCCTAGAAATCTTTAATTGCCAGGTGCTGTCATAGTAGTAGGCCAATTTTGGACTACTGTACAAGAAATAAAGGTAAAGATCACTGTAAGCCTTAAGAAAGGGTCATTAAAGCAAAGCAGAAAAGATTTTTAAAATTAAATATCTATGATTTAAATAACTGATAGAGCACAGTGGAATATGTTTGTGAGCACATAAATTCTCTGAAATTTAAATATTGTCATGATACATTCCTTGACTACAATATTCTGATGGCTGTGTTTCCAGGCTCAAAGCTGTACCTAAGGCAACAGAGACAGAAATACAACAAGGGGTTTTCCAGTTTTGTCCTTGCTGGCCCCAGTAGGAAAATAAGACCTACAAGAACAGAAAAGCCACTTTACAATGTTATTCTGTCTCTTCAAACTCCACTGGTTTTCTTTTCTGGAAAAAGAACCCCATCATATTATAAAGGTTTTTTTTTTGTTGTTTTTTTTTTCTAATCCTGAGAGGCAGCAATTGAAAAAAAAAACAAAACAAAAAACACCCACGAGGTAAGAAAAGGAATACAGGAACATTGCATGACTCTATGTTGCACATGCCATCAGAAGGGTGTAGTGTTTTGCTACCATATGTGCTTAAGAGAAGCACACATATTTCAGAGTTCAGAAAATGCACTTAAAGGGATGCATGAGAAAATCTACATAATGCTGATTTCTTCCTGTATAATCCTGTTTTCTATTCATCATATGTGCTACGCAAAAATTTAGTTTGTGCAGGGTCAGTGAGCAGCTGAAGCATCTTGAAAGAAAAGTCTAACCTTTCCTAATCACCTGTGCTTCCTGCAACCACTCCATTAGCCCTTCCCCTGATTTATGATTCCCACACTGTCCCTGTGATTAGAAGCGTGATGGTTTGTTTGCATTTCCACTTAGGCTGATTATTTTTTGCCTTTCCTCCAACTCCAGCCATGCAGATGACAGGTCTAAGGGTCCAAGAGTCATTTCCAAACCCAGATCTGCCCTACAGCATGGCTCCCCTTGTACCCAGGAACTCTGCATCTGCTGGGAGTTTCAGCACTGGCCACTGGCTTTTGCTGTAACTACAAAAAACTTTCAATTTCTTCTCTGTCTAGACTTGAAAACCTAAAGTCTCCAGAAATGCCAGTCAGATTGAAATGAGAAACCGTGTTTTGATTCAGGTCCCTATAAACCCCAGCCTGGAAATGTCCTGGCTTTTTCCTGACTGACAAAGCAGCTGCTGGGTGCTTTTGAGAAGAATGGCTCCCAGTCCTGCTGGCAAGCCCTCTGTCACACAGGCACTTCAGCAGCACAGGGGCAGAGAGAGAGAAAGCACAGCTTAAAGGAAATGAGCAACAACAGGTAGGTTCAACCTAAAAAACAATCCTCATGTCACATCAGAGACATGGCTGGACAAGAAACTCACACGCACCCCAACAATTAAACAACACAATGAATTTACTGCTGTGAAAACACAAAACCAGGTGCCATGACCAAGCCCAGCATCTGAGTTCACTGTTGAGCACAAATCACACTTCTGGGAGGCTCAGAAGAACAGTGGAGTGGCTCCTGGCTGGTTGCTATTTTGTCATCACCTTCTCTGCTCTGTGAGGGTGTAACTGCTCCTGCAGAGCTGGAGGATGCCACTGTGTCCACAGAGGAAGGTGATGGTTGTGCAGGTGGATGATGCACACCTCAAAGCACAGAGCACTCTCCAGGCAGGCAGCCTGTGGGTGCTGAATGAGTAACCTCACTGGTGTTAAGTGCCAACGTTTGTTATGAGTATTTGTAAGGCCACAAAGACACTTACGTGTACAAAGGGCACCTATTTTTGCTCAGTCAGACCAAAATTCCACAAATGAAAAATTAATATAAATCTGAGTCTTGGCACACTGTTACAATGCTGAGTAACACAGTAAAAATGCATATTTTCTTGCTCAGACATGTCTAGCAGCTCATGTCTACAAACTGGCTTAATATCATCTGCTGGAGGTAACAAGAAAAATAACACAGCAAGAGTGTTTTCTTAGCAGTTTGGCTAAACCAACAAAGGTATTTTTCATCACCTCTAGAATCACAGGATCTTTTTTTATTAGAGTAGCTGTCAGTATTAATAACTTCACAAAGAGGTGTTTTAGTAAAAAGTCTCAGCCATTTTTACTGTGCTTCATCACCCTCTCATCCCACCAAGTTTTGCTTTTCATTTTTCACCCCCAAGACAACAAAGAGACTAGAAAGAATTTTCCCTTCCTTTCACCAAACCTGGCGACAATCCTTTTTTATCATCATGACATGCCAAAACAACAATACATCTCCTCCCATGACCATTGTGCTTCTCTCTCACAGCTGGATTATTACTGTGTGGCACATCAGATGTTAGAAAAACACCATGGTTAGTATCTGCCAGGTTCCATGATGCTGTTCCCCCTGCATTAAAAAAATATTATTAACTTTAGTTTGCACTGCCTCAGTAAATTTTTTTTTTTGCAGGCACAGAATTCCCATATATTTATAACTCATGGCATTCCATGAACTTGTGAAATCTTCTGTGTTTCCTTCTGAAGCGGGAAAACAGTAATTTCAGCAGAAATATGAATTTCATTATGTTTGACTGACAAGCTCAGGCCACATAACTGACTTAACATACACAAGGCATGCTCCCTTTTCCTTTGATTTATGACTCTCCACTATAGTTTGTTTTTTTCTGCAGGAACAGGAGCAGAGTATATTTATATAACTATTCTATTCCCCCCCTTCTTTAATCTGAAACCCTTATATAGAACATCTGTTGCTGCAAGAGCAACTGGAAATTACTGTGCTGTAGTAACATCCCTCATGCAGTCTATATACAACTACCAAAAATCCAACCCTTTTGAAAAACACCAACACCTTTGAAAAGGCACTGACAACTGCAATAACACTATCTTCTGTGTTGACCTACCACTAAATCATACCAGCTCTTTTATTTTGTTTCAAAATAACTGCCAGAAAGAAAAGATCTTGTTGTGCTTTTCAGCTGTCTGCACATTAGTTCAACTCCGTATTTCTTGTTAGGTGATTTAATTTTAGACCTCCTTTTTCATTAAAGGATCCACATCTAATACAGAGCTCTATCCCCCACTTTAGTTCTAACCCCAAATATATCATCATTTACTTCTGCTCATACCTTACATGCAGTGATCCAGCAGTCCAATAAAAAAAATCACTTCAGAAATGTAACAAATTGAACCACACAAACCACACAACAGGGGAGCAATAACCTCCAGTGGAATGCCTTTAAAGCACCCACCCAGACAGCAGCAATTATTTCACACAGCTTTTCATGCTACCAGAGGCTTTCAGAGGAAGCTGACTCAACAGCCAGGGACTGAAGAGTGAGGAAAACCAAACATGAAATTTCCACTTCCTCTGCACATGCTTCCAGCACAGAAAAGGACACAGTCAACAAAACAACAAGCTCTGCCTCCCTTTGCCTTGTGAAATGGGCTCTGGTGAAATAAAAGAGACCTCCAGGGCTCTCCACCCTGCTTCTGTGCCTTCTCCCTGCACACCTGGGGTGACACCAGTCACCCTGGGCACACAACTGCTAAAGCAACTCAGCCTGCACACCTCACGTTTGCACAGTATTGGCCCAAAAATACATTTAACAAGAGTTGCTAAATGCTTCTGATTTTTCACATACCAACCTGAAGATCCATGAAAGGGTGTTTGCCAGTGTTTCACAGATGCAAAAAATAGGTTTTATACCCTAGGAAATGTAATGGTAGTTGTAAAGGGTTTTACTGCACAACATTGAACAGGCTTATTAAGATAATAAGTTGTTTTTCCAATCACTCTTCAATTAAAACAAACAAAATGAATCATTGAGCCTTTCCTTTCCAGGGCAGCTGTATGGCACACTCACATTTCAGGTGGTGAATCAGTGGGAAATAAAGAATGTTTCCCTTGTGAAGTTCCTCTTCTCTCACCTCACAGCTCCTCCCCACCTTAGAAATAACCATGGATATAAATGTTCCCTCCAGATCAGTACACACTCTCTTCATCTATTTCTTTAAAATGCTTTGCTTTAGAGTTCCTGGGTGACTTCTCTGCAGTCCAAAGGGCTCCCCAGTGCCCAGGTACAGAGGGGTAAAAGGGCCCAGCAGCTGCCACCACAGATGAAGAAATGCTAAATGCTTTGGGTGTGAGCTGTAAAGCACCTGCTTTCAATGGTTCTGTTTTCCCTCCCACTTCTCACCCCAACTCATTTCATATTTAATTCTCAAAACTCTTATTCCAAAAGGACAGGCACAGGTCACAGTCTGTACTCACTGCCTTACACTGACCACTGCTGAACTGTAAGAATCCACCCAAAACCCAGATCTTTAAAAAAGAAATTCAACAGTGTCAAGCAGAAAGACTTTGCCAGGGACATACAGGGCCAAGATCACTGAAATGCACAGCAGCTTCATTTCAAAGTGCTTTTCTCTCTTTAGCAGCTAATGTGTCTGTCAGGACAACAAAATTAAGCAAAATAAAATAAAATTGCTTTTGCAGATCCACCACTGACTCAGCCACGGCTCAAACACTTCAGGTTCAAACTGAAATCACTGACCTAATTATAAAGCAGATATAATGCTTACCTCTCTTCTTCCCATCCTCCCCAGCAGTCTGGCAACTCAAATGAAAAAGCCAGAAAGCATTTTTCTCCTCGATGCTTTTGCTGCAGAAAAATCAAATCTCTTAAGAACAAAGGCCTGTAGGGAAGATGCAGCAGGCAAGAAAAAAATCACCTGTGAGTTCCTCACCCTGGCATTTCACAGATGAGCCCCAAATCTTTCCTGTTAGCATTACTCACTGCCTAGAGGGCACCTGCCAAAAACCTCAAGGGTTAAGCAGGGATTGAAATAGGAAAGACACTGGTCCTGTTCCCTTCTGAGTATTCTACATAAAGATAAGTAATTTAGGCTTTCATATGGAAACTTAAATGACAAAAGATAGCAGACAATCTGCAACTTCAGATTGCAAAAATGAAGAGGAAATTAAGGCAAGGAAAGAGAGGAAAAAAAGAAAGACTGATGTATCTGGCATATTCAGTTACCAAGGGCTTGGCCCTCTGAGATACTCAGGAGGTTTTTCAAGGCAAGAAAAGATATGAGCTTACTGTGATTTTAGTGGCATAAGTCTAAGCCTAGTCTCAGTAGTAATACTTCTAAAAAGCACCACCACCAGGTTAATAAGCATATTTAATTATATTCTGTGAACAACAAGGAAAACGTAGGAAAAATACAAATTAAATTGTTCCTTGCAACACACTACCAATGTATCTGTTTTCAAACTGCAGATAGTTCAGGGTGCTCAGAAAAGTAAGCACACGACAAGTTCAAGAGAATTTTAACCCACTGTTCTTGATTATTATATTGAAAAAAGGGCCAAGCAATAGTCCCTCTTAGGCTACATTTTTGCTTTATTGCCATTATATAATGTTACTTCTTAGCTCTACCAGTTTCTTAGTAGAAATTAGATTTGTGTACTTTTTAAGAAAACAAGATGAAACACATTAAAATTTAATATTACATGCAAAGTTTCAGAAAGAGATAGGACCAAACTTAATCCCTCTAAGATTAAAGATCTGTCTGAACCTCTGTCAGTGAACATCTATAACACACTACAAAGGATGAGAAAGCTGCTTATTTCCCATTAAAAACAATTTCATATATGTTATATGTATGCATAGTATATAACGTGCCTCTTTTTATTACTAAGAAATAAAAATAAACATAGTAGATTTTTACTGCCTACTTGTACTGATCTCTGGATGTCATAAAATACTTTGTTAGGCACAGCTTTGGAAAAATCAGTGGCTTGGCAGGTGCCAGCCAAATGGTTTTGCACTGCTCACAAACTACATCTCATTAAAACACTTGTGAGGGAAGCAGCTCTTCAGCCACCAGTGCTGGTTGGCCGGGTTTGCATAAAATGAAAGTTATTTCCAAAACGAGTATCAAAAACTGAGTGTTGAAAGAGTGAGAGAAGCCAGGAGTGACGTTATCCTTCCTGGTGCTGCAGCGATGCCCCTCAGGAGTCTTGCAGAAGGACATTTTTGAGAGTGAAGTTCCAACCAGCACCAAGAGAAACGTCTGCAAGCAGGAGAGCAGCACTGAAAAATTAAGTGGTGTAACACAGGTAAGGAGAGGAACAACCTTCCAGAGAAGGCAGGAAGCAAGGACTCAGCCCTCAGCTGTGAGAAGAGTGGCACCAAGGGGTCTGGAACCGTGAGAGGAGCTCCACGCGTGGCCTCTGCTCAGCTTGGTGGGTTTACCTGCCGTGCTTGCCTGCAGGGTTCCAGTGGCCCTACTCACACTCAATGCCAGGTCTTGCCCTTCTTGGTAACAGCAAGAGCCACAGAGAAATGCTTACAGCTGAGAGCAGTCGGGACCATGTCAGGGCTTACTGCCAGCTCAGTTTGAGGCAGCCCTGAAGCAGTTCTTGCCCCTGGGCACGGGAAGGGAGCTCAGCAGCAGCTCAGGAGCATTCTCACAGCACTGGTGATGCCTTCTGCTCGTAGTTTGAGCTGGGCTTAGAGGAGAGCACGTGGGAAATCTTCAGGACAACATCCTCACACACAGGTCTGTGCAGATAAGGGGACTCAGGGCGGACGCTACAATTAAAGTTGCAAATGCTCGATTTCAGTCGGGCGCGCTCCACAGAACACACAAACCCCTGTGGGAAGGCAGCGTGCTGCCTGCCAGAGCAGACTCTGCTGCAGCTGAAAATGTTCCCCTGTTCAGCTTCCACCTCCGTGCTCCCATTCAGCAAACACTGCTCTCTCAGAACATCAGCGTGCAGGGCAAGGACAGCAGCAGCAAAACCTGGAGATACGCTGCCCACACGTCATGGAAGCTCAAGCACCTTGCCAGACTTCTTTGCCAAAATAATTCAATTGTGCCATTAGAGATTCTCTGGACAAGGTTTCTAATAAAGCATTTCCTACCTTGCTTCCTGCCAAAGTTCAGAAATGCAAGTCCACGTTCATATGTGCTTTGTGGCACGGCATACGACTTTTCATTCTCTTATTTTTTTTTTTTCAGTGATGCTGCTGCTTAAGGCAAGTGTTTAGTACTGGAGTGACCAAGCATAACTCCAGCATGTGTTCTCTGAAGGAGGGGAAAACAAAACAAAATAATAAACCACAGTCTTGTATTCCATTCCTTTATATTTCTCAAATTAAAAAAAAAAAAAAAAAAAAAAAAACAGGAAACCTTTTTTTTTTTCTCTTCTTTTATTTTTTTAAAATAAAAAAAAAAAAAAAAAAAAAAAAAAAAAGCAGGAATCCTTCTTGCTTTTGAGGGCATCACTATCTCTTCCTTAAGTCAAAAATCCAATCTACAGAAAACCAAACTCCTAAAGTGTGATCAACCTTTGTTGATTCTTGCCAAAGACTTATGGTGCAGGTATAGAGGTGTAGGAGCTGCTCCCATCACACTTTTTGCCTGTAGACCATAAAAATCACAAGGCTGAAAAGCTTAGAAATTGGGCAGCAGTCTGCTCACACACAGCGACCCTCAAAGATCAAGCAGTGGCAATGCTTGTCCTCAAAGCCATTGATCCAAACCTGCTTCTTCAGAACCTCTGGCATGTGTGTGGTGCCTGACAAAGCTTCCCAAAACCTAAACCTCCCACATCTCTCTGTTCATGGAAACCAAGAGCTGGATGTGGACCAGTACAACCCAGAAAAGAACCTGTCTGAGGCTGCACCCTACAGATTAACTGAATAACTGTGCACTCCCACATGCCAGAAGGCCTGAGGGCAGAAAAGGCTTGAAGGCAAATGGGGATTCTTGGCCAGAGAGCTAAGGTACCTTCCAGTGTCCTCTTCATGCCTTCCTTTTCTAGCAGGATGCACCTGGATGCAGCACACAAACCCAAGCAGTGTTGCCATGGAAGGCCAGGAAAGGATTAACAGCACCAAAAACTCTGTCTTGTTGCCACTGAAACCAACTGTGCTGAGCTACAAGTCTGCGTGGACAGCCCAATCTTTCTTTCTGTCAGACATGAGTCCTTTTTTGTCCACTCCAGGTTAGATCAATAACACAAAACATCTTCAGTGTGACACCTTATCCCCATTTCAGCTCTGAGCTCTCCCCCTGCCACGAGAGCTCTCAGGAGACAGCTGCAAATGAAGACCTTTAGTTCGTGTACCTCTCCTGAGACTGCTACTCATGATTGAATTTCATTACTAAAGTGTTGAAACTAAATCCAGCCTTTTTTCAGAAGTGGCTCAGAATCCTGTGACAAGCTCACTTAATTCTGTGGCTTTCAGAATGAATTCCATCTTCCTCAGACTGAGAGTTAGCGAGTGCTGGTATCTGCAATTCTTTTTTTCCTCATGTAGAGGAACAGACATAAAGAGGTAAGGGATGGTGGCATCAAATGGTTAAAAGAAAAAAAAAAATTGAAAAATTGTAATTGCTCCCGTGTGGGAAAAAGAGAATTAATGCTCAGAGGATGGAGCCATACCCCAAACAGCTTGTTCCTGAGACACCTCCCTTCTCCCAGGCAAAGAGAACTCTGATAAGCCATAGGAGGATGCAAAACTACAAAACCACACAAATGCTGAGAAAGCTGAACTCTGTATTTAAAGCCCAGACCCATGTTTATTTCTGGTACTAACACTGTGTGTCTTTCTGCCTTCCTGCCTCCAAACACACGTGGGAAAACTGCTCCTG
The DNA here is from genome assembly GCA_013398275.1 of Promerops cafer. NCBI lineage: Eukaryota > Metazoa > Chordata > Aves > Passeriformes > Nectariniidae > Promerops > Promerops cafer. The sequence goes on along the minus strand of VZSE01004113.1, from coordinate 533,790 downwards.
TCTCCTGGGCTAGCTTACAATTCACTGTCTTTATAAAAACTGCTTCAGAGCTGGACAGTGACATTGCAAAGGGAAGGAAGAACAAGAACACCCAGCACCTGCCCAAGGCACTGAAGTGATGGCCACTGGGACTATGTCCAGAAGTCTCATTTCAAAGGCCAGGTTTCTCCTACATTCCACACTGTGTGCCTTTGAAACAACTTTTCTAACCTGAGCAAGTGGAATATTTTTGGTCCTTGTGTCCAAGGAGCACTTGGATGTAAGTTGGGATAGTCCCTGGATCACAGAACTAAAGTGAGATGGTTCATGGCTGTCAGGATCACAGTTTTGACACTGCTCTAGATATGCTTCAAGAGCAGTGACATGCCCTGTACTGTGTCCCATTCTAGCACCACTCTGCTATTTGCCAAGAGCAGAGGAGCCCTCTGGCATGCCAGAGAGGCTACCTGGAGAAAGCAGAAACCATCAGTGGAAGTGTTACAACATCACGAATGACTTGGCCATTTGCACAGCTCAGTTCCTCCACTTCATTCTGTCTTACACTTCATTCTATCTTACTTGCCCAAGTAAGGCTTCAGAAGAAACAGGGGTCTGCTTGGTGCCAAAACAAACAGGGGTCTGCTTGGTGCCATATGGACAGTCACATTTTAGAGAGAACATCTGCTACCCAAGAGCAGCACCGAAAATACTGACCGGGAGGCTGTGAGCTTTTAGCACATGAAGCATTGATCCTGGGACCCTGGGGGTGAAAGCTCCAGGTATCTCCTTACCTGACCTCACAGCACTGGTCCCACCTCCATCTCTAAGCAGGCTGGGCACTTAAAAGAACCATCTGCATGCTAATACTCCTCCTACCCCTCTTGAGATGCATCAGCTGTGAGCTGAGCAGAGTGAAGAATGAATTGCTCAAAACTTGCCTGTAGCTTTTCCATACAGGCTTTGGAGGTGTGATCTAAAAGCATGGCTTAGAAGCATGTGAACTTTTTTATACAGCTTAGAGGGAGCTTAAACAACCAGGCCTTTGTTTCAACGTGCATCATCAAGCAGAGTGGAAAATAAAAAAGGATTATGTGACATGCAGAATAGTCCCAGCCTTAGCCGTTAGTCACAGTTAAATTACTTATAACTAGGAAGGGGGAAGAAAAGCCAATAACCAGAATGAATCAGTATAACCAGCTCCTCCTCTGAGCTCCCTCGCTGCTACAAACAGCTGCTTAACTATTTTCTGGAGCAAGAGGCCTGTATTCTTAATTGCAGAAATACACCAAGGTTCCGAGTTCCTGCTCCCACCCAGTAACTGGGTTTGTTTGAAGGAAGGACCATTTGTGCTCCATCCTGTGGGAAGCTGTGAACGCCCAGTTGTTTCCCCCTCCTATTCTCTCCTCACTGACCCCAGAGACACCACTTCACATGAAAAAAGAGTTTTAGTCCAGACAGGAATATTACAGCAGTATGCACCATACAGGAAATCCTGAGGCATCCAAGAACTTTTCAACTGACACCTTTGGAATTTGCCAGCACTGGGTCCTACCTGTACTGTTTTGGGTGTTTTCTGCACATATTACATGATGATTTTCAGAATAGTTCAGTATGTCATGGTTCATACAGATAGAGCATCCAGCTTGAGTTTGATGCATCTATTTTAACTTGGTTTAGTTTAAACTTTCACCAACATCCCAACACGAGCGTGGATTCCCATGAAAAGGAGTGAAGTGCCACATAAATTTCTCAGTGCACAAGTAATTCTACTTATTTCCATAGGAGAAAACTGTTCTCAGATCCTTTCTGCACTAGGCAAGAGTCTCTAAATCTTGCTTACCCAACAATTGACAAATATAACTGTTCTTTTTGCTCTCATGAGCAGTTATTTCCAGATTTGGGATTGGCTGGGCTTCAGTCCAGAAAACAGACTTTTCATGACAATCCCCAAATAACTTCAGAAGTTCAGAAGAATGAGGAAATATCCTAATTAGGAAAGGGGTCAATTCATCCTGCCTGAAGTATCTGGCAGACCAAGCATCTCCAGAATGTTCAAAGAATCCATCCTTCAATTTCTGCAAGGCTTCCAGCTGAGGGATACCCTGACAAGCAGTGCTTCATCACGGCTAACCACGATCCATGCAGCAGTCAGGACAGACTGCTGATCATCCAGCACATTTTATACATTGCAGCTGCACCCCTCCTACTGTGATTTATGTTGTCATTGCAGTCCAACTACACCTCAAGTGTTAAGTCATCCCCCTCCAATAGCAGCTAGAGCACAAGGAAGAAAATGCTCTCCCCAAGAGGGACTTCTGACAGAAAGCCTTGGGGGAAAGTTATTTCCAAATGGAAGCAGTCATACTGTGGGCAGTCTGCAGAAAGATTTACTTCTGCATTTGTTTCAAGATATTTAGAAAACTGATTTAGAAGATCTTTACTCCTAGTGTCTGACTGAATGACAGGGAATCTCACGGTTACCTCAGTTACCAGGTTACCCAGTCCAGTGCAAGCTCACTCCCTCAGCAGATCCCAAAATTCCATCACGCTGTACAACCCTGCTTGTGGCCAGGCACAACCTACTGCAGTAAGCACAGGGATGAGCACTCCACAAACACATATTGCCACAGATCTGGTGTCCTGGCACATCCCACGGCGAGCAATCGAGCCTTTGCCTCTGTTTCTGCATTTATAAAAAGTACAGCTATCCCACCTCGGAATGGCACATGGATTAGCAGTTACTCTGCAGAGGAACTTGCAGGAACAGAGTATGTCCACATTCACACCCCTGAACACGGCTGTCAAGAACAACAGCCCTTGCACACCTTTGCCAGGTAATGGCTTTTCAGCTGTGGTTTCAAGATGGTAAACTAAGACTGGGATATAAACATTTCCCCATTGTATTTCAAAAGAGCCGCAAGGTGACAGCACTTAACAGACAATAAAAAGTAACTACTGCTGAAGTACTTCAGGTCAGATGGCAAGGAGCACTTTCCCTGAGTATGAAAATCAGGCAAAGTTCTCTGCTGCCTCTCAGAGATGATACCTGGGCTATCCACAGGTACAGGCCCACAGGTACAGCAAGGATCCCCCCTTCCAGTGTAACAAACGAGTTTGTGGTGCTGCTGCTTCCCTCACGCGCTGCTGCGCTGGCTCAGTCACAGAGATGCTCTCTGAACACTCTGGTGACAGCAGCTGGGAGCAGTGCCTGGCTCCCCCAGACACCACGAGAGCAGCAACCCTGCACCTGTGAGCTCCTCTGTCGGGGAGCAACACCAAACCTGTGCTGAGCAAAGAGTGGGCACAACCCAGTGAGCACTGCCAAAGCAACCCGGAGCGTGCCCGGGCCAGCTGGGCCAGGGCTGAGAGCAGCCTCTGCTCGCCCCCTGAAGAACACAAACCACACCACAACCACACGGGCAGCTTTTGTAGAGCCCAGCTCCCTCAGCCCCGGCTGGGCCTTCTGCCGGCATGCAGATGGGATGGATGATTTCCTCTTTGCCTTCCCCAGCCGGTGCAATCCCGTTAAGCACCATTGTTTCCATCAGCCCATCCCCAAGGTTCAGACAGAACAGCTGCTGACAGCTACTGCTACACACACTGGGGAAACATTTCATTTCATTCTGTGGGAATAGTCCTTGCCAGGAACTGCTGTCCTGGGCAGGTTAACACCTAGGTAAGGACTGCTGGCATAAGCACAGCCCAGAAACACCTTCAGTCATGTTTCTGAGAAAGGGATGTCCAAGCAAGACCTGTGCTCTCCACACTGCTCATCACACAGGAACCTAATTCCCAAACTGAAGACACTCAAAGGAATGTCCACATTCCTTTGCAAAACTTCTACATCACAGCCACCATGGGTTCATCCATTTCCAGGCACCAACCTTGATTTTGGAGACCTCCCCTGATCTTTGACTGCATTTTCAGGGGAAGACACCTGTCTTTTTCATGCACTGCTGTTCAGAGAAGCTGCTGCAAGCAGCATGGCACAGCATGGGAAGCCTTCAGAGTAGCTGAAGGCAAATCCATGACCTCTTCAGTCATCTCGAGGCAGCTAACACTAAGAAAAAAAGTTGGAAAGTTACACAGAACTTGCCAAATTATCCTTCCGAGGAGCTGCCTAAATCATACTAAAAAAATACATTCTTTGCAAATAGCAGCTAAAAGATCTAAATATGTTTTAGAAGTGAGGGGGGACAAATGTCTTTAAAATTCTCTAAGCTAGTTGTCTCACAAACTGTACTGATTCACACTAGACTTTTCAAGTATTTTTCTTGCATGCTGTAGTCCAATATTATTTCTTTAAAGAGTTGCACACAGTTTTGGCAGCAAATCCCAAGGCAAAGAAATTAGGTGGAAAGAAAGGCAGGAAACTGAAACTATGTCTTCACTAAGATCAAAGCCTTTACAGTTATTTATAAAAAGCTTTATTGGTAACTAAAAAACCACCTAATACCTGAAAATCCTAGTCAACACAAGTTATGTATGATTCCTTCTTATTCCCTTATCTCTTTTTTTTTTTCTTGTATCCCAAACTTCCTTTTACATCCAAAAGTTAAGTATTGCTGCTCCTGTCATTGAAAAACTCCCTTTTTGGTGGGAGTCACATTAGCCCCCATGACATATAATCAAACCAGAGTTCATGCTCAGACAATTGTGGCAGCTGTTTTTCAGTCCCTTCTTGACACACCCAGGAGATCACCTACAGCCAGCCCTGTGTTAATAGAAACAGACAGGGTTATTTTTTAAATTCAAACTCACGTATCATTCAGTGATTTTTGCTTCACCATTTCAATATTTGGAGTGTCATTTTTTTCCTAAAAACAGAAAATGAAGCTCATATAAACTGCTGGCATGCTGTCTGCTTGGAGCCTGACTGAATTCTGAACAGTCAGGGTTGAAAGCTGGGAAGTGTGAAGTGGAACTGCTGAAAAGAGCAATTGGCTACTCTGGAGTTACTTCTCTAAGGTACGTGTTTGCTATGTATGACTGGCTCCATAAAAACAGGTGCCAGCTTCATCCAATTTAGTCAAAGTCATGAAAACAACCCTTTCTGAGTAGTGTTAGAAGGCAGTAGTAGCTCACCAAAACTATTTCAGTGTATTGACTGCATTAACTTTGACTGTTCAGATTTACAGTTGTTTCTGATGTTGGCATAGTTATATATTTTGTATGGCAAAAACTTTCTGACCTATTACAAAAGGGGCTCTTCAAAAATCAGAACACAAAGAGCCCCCCCAGTAAAAATCTGGTAACTTATGAGAGTGAGAAGGGTTAGGCAGTAAGAGATCTCTAAAGGGAAGGAAGACTAAATTTATCAAGCTCAGAAACAGAGATTGAAGCAATCAAGGTACAAGATGATGACAACCTGGAAGAACGCATTAGCTCAGGGAATGGAAAATAAAATTGCTCAGGTATTATAAAGAAATAACACATTGCTCAGAAAAAGCCTGTTTGCAAAGTACAAGAGCAGAATTAAATGCTGGGGCCAAATAATGGCTTTAATAATGAAGGGCAATACTGAGTCATTAGCATTCAGAGCAGTATTACATTTCAAAATCAAAGCCACCGGTAGCAGCAGTCAGAGATGTGATACCTGTAACACAATCTGGTTGTTAAAAATACAGGACCTCACCACGCTGCCTTTGGCCAGCTCTGGGGCTCCACTGGAGCCAGGTTATGTGCACACAGAAAGATGGTGTCATTTTTAAACACACTTGTGAATACAGCCAAATAAATCAAAGAAAACTTCATTGGGAAAAAAATACTTGAGATGATTTATTTTGGATACGGTGCAAATAATAACACCAGCCAGAGGGGTGTAAGCAGTGAGGGAAACTTCACTCAGGTGCTCAGAGCAAGAAGTTCCAGTTTTGCCCTCCTAGAAGAGATGCCAAGGCACCTCCTTACCTGAAAGGGCTCCTATGCATTTGAGCATCTCTTTTCTGTGCAGTAGGCCACGGGTGAAGTATTCCCCTTAACGGGGGGTTTAATCTAAATGACCCCAATGCACTCGCTTCAGCAGCCTGAGTAAATCTGTTCCATCCTTGCACAGCTACCCACACCACATCTGTCTTTTCTCTTTCAAAGGCCTAAAAACAGGCACAGGTGGCAAGAGAAGAGAAAGAGGCAGAGAACAGAAGAAGGTAATCCTGTCTTTTGTGATTTAAGCCATGCTAACAGGAGGGATGGTTTACTGATTATGGTTATACTCAGCGATTCCTGTTCTGCTTGTACTTTTGTCTATCTCCAGCAGGAAAGCAAAACCTGTCAGGAAATTGGTGAGTCAGCATGCTGCTGCTGCTTGTCTTAGCTGTGAGGCATTGATTTTTTTCCTGATGCTTTGATACAGGGTCACAGGTATCCGAACTAAAATCTTTACTGAGAGCAAGGGGGTCATGGCAGCAAGAGCTGTTAGTTTAAACAAAAAACGTCAGTTCTATTTTTACAGTATTTGCTTGGATATTTAAATTTTCTGAGAGAGTTGAGAGGAAAAAATACAAACCCCACTTTTCTGTTTAAGCTGTTTAAGATTTAAAAAAAAACAAAAAAAAAAAGGGAATGACCGGTGCAATGCTTTTCACAAAATCTTCCAAAAGTTGCTGAGTATTTCACTGTTATCAGGTGCCTTATATGTGTGTATAATTAACACAAGAACTAAGGCTAAAATGCAGAGTAACTCCAATATATGGAAGAAGCAGAACTTTTAAATCTTTAGCACTTGTCCAGAAACAAGTTCCCTTTCAATATATCTGAATTTAGTGCAAAGTCACCATGCATTTTCCAGCCCTAAGCGATGCTATTTGGCAGAAAAATCTCAAATCATCTTGTTAGTACTGGAAGATTGACATTAAGCAAAAAGAAATTTGGTCTGTTTTAAAAACAGAAGTGCAAAGGGTGCTCAGGAAGCTCTGAGGTTTCCCCCCCATGTAGAACAGCTCCATAAGTGATCCTAGTATTTCAATTTGCAGTGAGGTGTAATCAAAGAATCTCTGCTTAATAGGATGGAGATTAGTTATGAAATAAAACACAGAGTCGACCATAAAAAGTTAATTGCAAATAACTGTTTTCTTGTTTAAATTGGCAGGAAATTCTGAAATATTTCCTCTAGAAAAACATAGGTGAGCTACAACGTAGAATTTACCACTAAAAGCTGGAAAAAAGGGAAAACCAGAGCCAAGCAGCAACAAGTGAAGAACCCAGCTGCTTCTGAAAGAGGCAAATTGATTGGGCAGGAAAGTCTGTACACTAACATGAAAATCTGAGATTTTTTGTCAAAGCCAGCTTTAAGACACACCCCTGAAGAGTCTTTAGGTTGAAATGAAGGCACAGACCTGAAGTCTGAAATTAACATAACACCAGGTGCTATGTACTATACATTTTTAAGAGGCTTGGAGATACACAGGTGAAAGAATGATATAATTAGCACTGCTAAAATGTTCAGCTTACAGCTAAAGGTGGACAAGGGGACCTTCTTAACCCCCTTTCTGGATGCACCACTGAAAAAGACAGCCCTGGAATATCTCATATCCCTAGCCTTAGCAGTTTGCAGGGGTGAAACACATCCAGAATAGTGTATTGCACTTCTGAGGCTAAGCACTGGAACGACACAGATTTACACCTTTTAATAAACTGAGAAACAACTAAACCCTATCTTTTCATCTGATGACCTCTCCCTGCGTGGACCTTCCCTGAAAACCCTTCTCCCACTCACAGGGGATGCCAGGCTCCACCAGGCACGCACGGGGGAACAGCTCCTCCTTTGGCAGGAACACAGGGGACTGACTGGAGCATCCTCTTCACATCTCAGACCTGACATGCTACAGAACAGGGGTGTTCAAGGCTCTTTGTGCCTTTGTGACAGTCGTCTCCAAAGGACTCTTCAGAGAGAGTCTCAAGTCTGGATTTCCTGCAGAGTTACTCTGTGACGGAAACAGGAGGGGGAACAAAACTACATCAAACAGTGATGACAGAAACTGTGTCGCCTCAAGTGTATGCTGGTGGGTATACTTTCCTCACCATTCTACTTCAGCTCCTTTAGACAAAGCAGAGGGTGGTTTTTTTGCTTGTTTGTTTGCTTTTAAGGTCAACCATCATCGGCGAAACAAGCAAATTTCTAAGGGGCTACTTCAGCTCCGTGTTCTTCCTGTATTTTGTTTATTCTCCAAACACAGTAACATCTCAGTTTATCAAGGTCTTTGCTTCTGATGGGTAAATATCATTCCCTTCTGTCCACATCAAGCAAAATTTCATCCAAAAATCTTGACTTGGTAGCTATCCCAGTTGTGATTATTAGGAATTAAAGACCATGCTTCATCTTTGCTTGACACAGCACAGTTTCAGCCAATACCAGAAAATTCCTCTCTCTTCTAGGTACGTTGTGGAAATAAAAGCATAAACAAAGCTTTGTGGAGTTAAAACTATGTCACTTTGGCTTTCTAAAGCAAGCACAATCCCAAGTGTTCACTGACAAAATATTACCTATTTAAAGCATTACTCCCACAAATTTGGTAAAATTGCTTCCAAATAATTGGAAGTTTAAAATAAAGATACATAAACCAGAGATTTTGGTTCTCTGACTGGCTGAAGGCAATTGTCCATGCTGCTTTCCCACCTCCTAAGATTTACAAAAGCCATAATGTGTAGAAGACAGCAGGATGTATCGTAGGGAGACTCTAAATGGATGTCCTAGGTTTGATAGAACAGGTGTTTCTAAGCAAATTTATAATCAGGCGTGTTCTCTCATTACAGTCACTCTGCTTCCAGGTCAAAGTAACCAGAAGAGCACAGCCACAACCCCTCTTGATTAGCTTTATCTTGGCTCTCCTGGGGCTCTGCTTTTCCCTGCTGTGGGTGACATCTGGAGTAGGAACAGGCTGGCAAGGGCTCATCAAGGGCTCTGGTGCCAGCCAGCAGTGGACAAACATGACTCGGGTAAGGCACACCAATCTCACCCATGAAATGGGCTCATGAGGAAGTTTTCTTAAATACCTCCAGGCCTGCATGTCCTGAATTACTCTCTAGCAAACGGGTCCCAGGTTACACTCCTCCAATTTCTGCAACAGGCAGCCAAGAGCTTCTGCTGGACAAGCCCGTAGAGCCTAACCCTGCAAACCAAGGAGGGAAGGGGCTGCAGGAGGAGGCTGATCTCATTCCCACAAGGAGCAGAGGCCCGGGGAGAGGGCAGCACTGCAATGGCCTCTCTGTAACTTCATCTTCTCTAGCAGTGCTGCCTCAAGGGGCAACACAACCTGGTCCAGCTCCCCTTCTCATACCCAACCTCCTGCCGGGAAGAGTCCCCACCACACTCCCCCAGTCACACCAGGTAACACTCTGCAGCTGTCCCACCAGGCAACATCAAATTCACAGCTATTTTTCACCTAGAGCCCCCCCAGCACTCATAAAATCCAAATTCCTTCCACCAGAGATTTCTTCCGAGGTGCAGCACGGAGCTGACACGGTGGCACTGCTGGAGATCACCTTGGTTTGTGTTCCTTGGTGAGGCATTCTCCAGCTCACACTGACAAACCAGCACCCTTCAGCAGAGCCCTGGAAACTGGGCTTGGTGTTGCTTTGGCCAAGAAGTGTCACACGAAATGGCACAATCCCTAATAGCCAAGTTAAACTTAAATTGAGGTTTAATTAACCTCAAAAATGTTTGCCTGCACTAGCATGGTGGAACCCATCAGCTGTGCCATCTGCAGAGGAGCAGTCCTTAATGACTCTCCTTACAACAGGAGTATCTGGCAAACCATCCAGTGCAGTTATTAATAAAATTCAAGCCAGCTCTTCTAAAGTAATTATTTCAAAATTGTTAAAAAAAAAAAAAAACAAAAAAGGAAAAAGGAATAAACAAACAAGGAAAAAAAAGAAAAACAACAGGAAAAAAAGGAAGAGGTGATTATCCAAGGGTTTACTCCGAATACTGTGCACTTTTATTTGTAGAGCAGGAAATGATAACCAGAAAAAGGCAAAATCTAAGGTCTAGGCAAAGAGTGTTTGCAGACTTCTAAGCAAGAAAAAAAAAAATTATTATGTTATGATGCAACTTTTGTTTAAAGATTAATGAAAAGCAGCCAAATGTCTAATTTTGAAAAATCAGGTCGGGACAAATACACACACATCCTTTTGCTTTGTCAACAACAGCAACAAAAACCAGTCAGAGTAATTAAACCTGGCATACTAGCCAAAAGTCTCAAGCTTAGATAAATACAGTACCTCAAACCTAAGGCAGCTATTTGAAGAGTTCAAATTTTCAGCTACTTTTGGTAACTGTGTCAAATTTAAAGATTTTCACTACAAAACTACCTGGCCCTTTAGAATTGTTTGGGTGTGAAAGAGCAGCCTGGCTTTGTGGGTGAGCACAACCAGGTGCAAAAAGTTTCCTATCAGACTAGTAGGATTTAAAATACTCCACATGCTAGAGGTTTGAGAAATGAACCAGGCTGCTGAAAATAGCTTTATATTGATATTTCTCCAACGGTCTTTATGATAAACAAGTCTGAGTTGAACTGGTGAGTGGAAAAAAATGCCCCTTGCTTCCTGCAGACAGGTATTACTCAACCCCCAACACACACAGATCCAAAAAGAATGACAAGCCCAAGCTTTAAAAAAGTGCTAATATTATAAAAATTATTTGGTAAAGCTTTTCATTCTCAAACAGTTGGTTTCTTGACAATGTGTCTCTGCAGTTCACAAGCACACATATAATAAAAACCTCATCAAGAACAGATCCCTGCAATGGGACAGATATGGAGTTGGAAGCTGTGAAAGTTCACACTTCAGAAAAATCAAACTAACAAACTGCTGAGCCCTGTTGATTGTTTCTTTAAAAAAAACCCAACACAAAACACAAGCTGTAAATAGCTAAGCAGAGAGATTCTTGACTGATCTGCATAACAGCAGGTTTTACTAACCTGCCATGGATTTCTTACATAGAAGTACGTGGATTACAATTTTCTTTCTTTCTATATGTATGAAACCTTGAGAAAAAATACTGAAATCAGAAGCATGCACACACTTTTGTCCACAGATGAACTCAGAAACCAAACTTCTATTCCAGACTAGCACAGAAACCCACACAGAAAGCCAAGGCTAAGTTCACATCTTGACGCAGCTCATTAAAAAGAAAAAAAATAATTAAAAAATCTACACAGTGCTTGCAACAGCCTAACAGAAGGTAGAGCGTGTGTGTGAGCTGGGTGAGCACAGAGCCAGCAATGCCCAACCAACACTCTGCCACTTCCATGGGCTCTCCCCAGCAACAGGGAGCTTCCAGAAATGCAGTTTTACAGGAGCTGTGTGCCTTGAATCCTTCCCACGTGAATCATGCAGCTCCAGGAAAACGCCGGCTTCGATGCTCTTGTTTCCATGAGGCAGCAGAAAGCAGCAGGACAGCAACCAAGCCCGGGTTGTCTGGGGTTTATTCAGGGGTGGTTTTTTTTGGGAATGGGCAGGAGGGGGAACACACAGAGTTCCTTTGGTGTAATAGATTTGTTTTATTGCTTCTGCAGCACATTAGAGCTGAGTTCACACTTGAAGTGTCCTCCATGCACAAGCTCAGAACACCCAGGGCAGCACAAGGGCACTGGAGCACGTTTCCTCCAGAGCCTCCCAACCCCTCCAAGGGCTTGCATTCACTCCTTTGGCAGAGGGCACAAACAAGTCACTAGTGGGTCAGCTCCCAGACTTTTCTAATTCTGGAAGTCAAATTAAAGAAATGAGTTTGGCACGTTTTTGTTCCGAGTCAACTGAAGAGATGTGATCTCTGAGGTTTTAAGTGAAACAATTTGGAGGGAGCAGCTCAGACTTTCTGCTTGCCGAAATATCAGCATGGTGACCCAAGGCGTGCATCCTAATATTGCTTCTTTTTAGAAAAAGTCTTTTGCAACCGTTATTTATGCCCAACAGCACAAGGAATAATTAGGCCTCCATTCCCCAAATCTTGGAATTTGCCCTCTGCTGAAGCCACGAAGAGAACTGCAGCTAAGTGACCTCACTGATAAGCACAGCCAATTTCAGAGCTCCTTGGAGTCCCGAGTTTCAAAACCCCCAAACAAATCAATCTTTCTTTTACTGGCTGTGTATAAAACATAACATTTGCCTCAAGAAGTCCAGAAGCCTTTTGAATAGAAAGCAGGGAAGTCAGCAGGAGGGGGTGAGAACCAGTACTTCTTTAGAGTGCTGACCCATTAGAGCTAACACACCCATCCCTAACACTGCATCAGCGCCAGAAAAAAAGAGAGAAAGGAAAGAGATAAAAAATTCAGCCTTTGGCAATCTAGGGCTCCCAATCATTAGGTCTAACACAGAACAACTGAACAGTGAAGAAAGTTGAACTGCATTGCAAATTTACGTTCCATGCCCAGGTTATGGAATGTAGTGCAATAGGGCAGCAACAAAACTGCATTCCTTACAAAGGGAACAGCTGGAACCCCATGATTTGTGCGTGTGGGCAATGCTGAGTGACCTTCATGCTTTCCAGCATTCACTAGAAGGCAGATTTATTTGTAATCACAAGTCAGCTGTTTTGTTTTTGGGGACTAACATATATTTGGAAGAGCAAAGGTTTAAACTTCGTATTAAGCAGCAAATGCAGAAGCCAATACATTAGCTTTAAAAGCTGAATTTGAAGACTACACCCCAAAATCCAGACTGGATAATGTCAGAATCTGAGAGAACACTGGCAGAATGGTTGTTTGCTGCTCCTTTTTCTGTTTCCTTTGCGAGAGATATGTTCATAGTTCAGTTCCATTACAAAACAGGAGCCTCTCTAGCATATCCCTTATCTAAAAAGATGTCCCATTTCAACATAAGACATCCAACACTCACAGTGGACAAATAAAGTGATATTGCTCTTACTGTAATGGACATAATACGAGACTATCTGTAGCTTAACAAAGAAAACCCATCACATTCTTATTTTAAACAAGCACTGCCTGTCTCTTACTTGCAGTTTTCTTAGGCATGAAATAAACCACGTTTTGGATAAGGTGCCAACTCAGTTGGACTGCAGTACAACAGAGCCAGATCCTAGGACAGTATTATTAAAATAGCCAGCAGCTGGTTGCACTAAAACCATCCCCAGGATAGAAGGATCAGTAAATTCTGGGTTTTGTTTAACAGACCAAGGTGATAAAGCATAGGTTATCTAAAGCTTCCACATCATAGTCCTTGAACTCCTGGAAAAGAAGTTCTAGCTTATATTTAAAGGAAGTCAAGAGACAGCACTGGGCACAACTATTTCTGGATATGGAGAGACGTAAGGGAATGGGACAGGATTAATGATTTTTTCCTGCACATCCAAAAATCAAGACAATTAAGAAGCATGTAGAAGCATACAGTTCCTGACGTTCCAAAACAAATGGCAGGGAAAATCTTATTTACGAGCACGTGAGACAAAGCAATAGACTTTTGATTCTCAACTTCCTACGAGCTGCTGTAAGGAATTTAATTGCTACCTCACAACCTGACGTGCCCCTTTCTCAGGTACCTGTACAAAAAACCCAGCTGCTGAATAGAAGAAAGTTGAATACTGAACACGTAACAGATTTTAATACAGAATTGCCAGCGGAAGCACGCAAGGCTCTGAGACAATTCATAAACCCACACAGGTCTTTATATAAAGGTTAATGGTTTGCTAGCCAAGTGCCAAGGTTCACAAAACGGGTAATTTTTGTTTCTTTTTTTTAAAATCAGGTTTGAACTTTGCGCATTTTTCCTAACCACGCTTCACTAAAATCTCAGCAGCAACCTAGATGGGCAGAGGATATTTTACTCAGAGGTGTTCTCATTAATAAGAGAGCACAGGAAAGCCTCAATCCTTCAGTCACATACTTGGGTTTGCTGATGCTGGGTCAGGCATCACGACAGCAGTCTGAGCACACTTGGATGACTAACACTGAAACGGGCTGAAAACAGCAGCAATCATGACAGAGACAATAAAGAACCCCAGCAGTCGCACACAGCTCCAAGGAAAGAGAAATCATTAAGAATAGCTTTTAAAAAACGCAGGGAAAACACAGTTACGATGCCCAAACAGACTTTTTTAAAGGCCACTTTTCGTTAAAGGGATTATGTATGATATTAACAGCACACACATAAATAAAATATATGGCATCGGCAAATATTAGTATAATATCTTGGGCACCTTAAAGGATGAAACTTTAAGGCAAAGTGCCGTAACAGAATGACTAATACATCAAAGGAATGCGCACAGTGTTAAAAAATAGTGATAATTTTAAAAACTGTCTTGTGAAATGCAAGACAGCAGTACATTGAGCGAAAAGAATACAATCATTTGGAGATCTTAATGTACGCCACTGTCTTTACTACTGTGCTTCAAGCAGAAAATTCCTCCGACGCTTATAATTGTAATAATGAAGAGACCAAGGCAGAGAAATGATGGGCTAACAGAGCAGACATACACTGGGTGTTCCACAGGGATGCACCGGGGGGTGCTTCAGGATGGCTCTCCCGCTCCCCCGGTGCACATAGGAAGGGCACTCAAGGAACACTACAGGGCAGCTGCTTTCCCCAGAAGGGTTCACCCCAGGTCTCCCGTCGGGATCAACAGCACGGAACGTAAAAAGGGTGTTCAAGGAGCGTTTTCTGCAATGTGCAAAAAACTGTGTGCAGGCCGGGGGGAGTAAAGCAAGGAGGGAGGCATGGTGAGCAGCGGTGTGCCTCTCCTCGGTTGCACTGGAGAACAATTTCAGCTGAGGGAAAGGAGTGCACGGGTCAGGGCAAAGCTGGCTACAAAGAGAAGCTTGAGACTAGGGGTGGGGTATAAGGGGTTCTTAAAAGGTGGCGAGTGGTGTCTGAGGTAAAGGCTAAGCGTTTAAAAGAGAGAGTAAACAGCACAAAGATGCGCTCGGTGCAGGGTCCACAGAAGCTGCTAGAGCAGCCCATGGGCTTGAGGGTGCAGTGTGCGAGGTGCGTGGGAGGGAAAGAGCAGGAAATTTGCGGGGGGAAGGCGCAGGGCACAGCCTGGAGGACGGGAGGGGAGGACAGGTGAACCAGCCGAGGGGAGGTTCGGGGCNCGGGGCACGGCCGGGACCGGGGCCGGGACCTACCGCGGCGTCTTGGCTGCGGCGCTCTCGCGGCGGTCCAGCACCCCGGGCACGCAGTTGGTGAGCTCGGTCCAGTCGGCGTGCAGCCCGCAGCTCCAGCCCGTGGAGAAGCGCGAGAAGAGCCAGGTCTCCCTGCGGTTGGGCCGGTAGCAGGTGCACTTCTTCTGCCCGGGCCGGCAGTCGCAGGGCACCTCCAGCCGCACGTTCTGCACCAGGTGGCGGCCGAAGGTGGTGCCGCCGGTCTTCTGGATGTGCAGAAAGACGATCACGTCCTCGCCCTTCATGTCGAACGCGAGCTCCCGCTCCAGCTCCCGCACGGGGAAGTAATACTTCTTCACGTAGTGCGGGTCCGGCGTGGGAAACAGGTCCAGCTCCTCCGAGTAGGAGCGGCCGCTGGGGGAACCCAGGCTCAGCCCCGGCCCCACGTACTGGTACAGGATAAGCATGAAGCACACCGAGACGGCCACGATCAGCAAGAACTTGCTGGTCCTCTCAACCATGGTCCTTCCCGCACGCTTCATGTGTCACCATCTCCCGGGGCTGCCGGCGCTGGGCAGACTGCGGCGGTGCCGGGGGGTGGGCGGCGGAGCTTCGGCGTCTGTGCCAGCCGCCTCCCCCCGCTGCTCCCCGGAGCACAGCCTTCCCCGGGGCCGGCGGGCCGCTCCCCGGCTCGCCTCGGCTCGCCGCC